>PVIR01039893.1:0-13660 GCA_004026965.1 Petromus typicus
CAGCTGTTGGTCATGCCCTACTGTCAGTGAAATGCATCAAGGCCAAGCTTTCCAGGAGTCCAGTCCCCACCTGCCTCGGTTTTTCTTTGTCTCTCTCTCCTTTCCCCTTACAAGGTTCCAGCCAAGACAGCCACCTTCCCCTTCCATCCAAGTGTCAAGCCCTTTCTTGCCTTAGACATTTTCTTTTGGATGAGTTTTTTCTTTCTTCCTAGAAATGCTCCTTACTCTCTGGCCTCCGCCACCATACCTTACCTGGCCGCTGCCCACCATCACTTCAGAAAAAGATTCTTTAACCTGCCAGTAATATCAGGCTCCTTGAAGCTGGCAGTGTAGCTCAGCGGCAGGTACTTGCTGGCCAGAAGAGGCTTATGCTTAATGCCCAGAACCATCCCACCAAAATTAGGTTCGTTTAAATCATTCCATTCTAATCATTCATCAATTCCTCAGTTTTTTAAATAAAATTATTCAGTTATGGTTTATCCATTCACTTATGAGAGTATCAGCTTATTGCCTGATTTTTACCTAGAACACAATCTTTATATTGTTTTTTTTCTTTTTTTTTGAGACAAGGTCTCTATTGTAGTTCAGACTGGCCCTGAGCTCACTATATAGCCCAGGTGAGCTTCAAACTCACAGCAATCCTCCTGCCTCTGCCTCTTGAGTGTTGGGATTACAAGCATGAGCCACCATGCCCATAACTGTGGTATGTGTTATGGATTGCTGGTGGGCATGAGTCTCCATGCCTGGCATTGTTGTATGTGGTTACTGGGGATCAAACCCAGGTCCTTGCACTTACAAGGCAGACGCTGGAACCACTGAGTTAAATCCCTGGCCCTTGTTCTGCTTCTTTGTCTCAATCTTTCATCCTAATGCCCTGAACTTCATGGAAAAATAATTGATAGATGGAAAGTTGCTAGTTTTTAATTTTGATCAGTGATTATAAGTTTGAAGCCAGGTGTGGTGGCTCATGTCTATAATCCCAGCACTTGGGAGGCAGAGGCAGGAGGATTGCTGTGAGTTTGACACTGAGTTCAGGACCAGCCTTAACTACAAAGTGAGACCCTGTCTCAAAAAAAGTAAAAAAAAAAAAAAAAAAAAAAAAAAAAAAAAAAAAAAAAAAAAAAAAAAAAAAAAAAAAAAAAAAAAAAAAAGGAATTTCAGGCTCATTATCACACAGTTCATAAATAGTAATGATTTAAAAACACAATGGCAAATTTCAGTTTCCTGGCTGCCATATGAAAAGTCATTGTTTCCAACCTCACATGATAAATAAAAACTAGACAAATTAAAATAAATTATTCTTTTTAAATCTATCAGAAAACTGAAGTGACATGTGAAACCGCTGCCCAGGAAACTGGAGAAATAGACAAGTGTTACAAAGAATCATAGTTGACACCGAGGAAAAGCCCTGGAGCAAAAGCCAGTGGCTGAAATAACAGCAGGAAACATTTTATCCTGTAATTGATTTATTACTGAAGGCTCACTGTAGAATAATAGCTTCAAGATTAAAATTCCTAAGAGACTCAGGACGGGGCAGCAACCACTTCCCCTAAAATTATATTGAGGAGCCATATTGAAGTCTCACTTTAAAGATAGAAGTCCCATAAAGAAAGTATAACCATTCTAAAATGGGACTAGAGCTTCATGTTCTTAACAAACTTACCCTGAAGGAAAACTAGAGGTTAGCCAACTGTGGTTTTACCAAAGCCTATCTGACTAGGGGGAAGGGAAACACCTGAAGCCAGCCATCTCTAGCTGTTCTGTGGAAAGAGAAATGTCCAGTTCCTTCACTGGAAGACTGAGATCTCGTTGTAGGATAATAGGATAGTTCTTCCCCAATATTTCACCACCACACCAATAGGGTCCCTATGCACTAATGATGAATTATAGCTAAAAGAACTATAAACCTTGGACTTTCTTCTTGAGTTCCGACTCTAAGACAAACCAAAGGCAAACAGAAGGTAAAAGTAAGGATTTTAGAGAAAACTTTAGCCTTTGACGTATGTTACAGCTTGTATTTACATGTTCTTACAAACCCTCATTGCTCATGGGGGGGGGGCAGTTTGGAAAACTGGCTGGATCTAAGGTGTGTGGATACAGATTAAGACTATTTGATAACTACATTAGTTCGCTGTTTAGATCAGCATAGTTCTGGGTCTGAATAAGGAGAAGGTCCACTCTGGGTGTGAGTGGCATCAACCAATGTTCTTGTAGCCTAAATGGAATTAAAGGGAGAAGAAGGCTCAGCACTTGCTGACTCCTGTCTGCCATGCAATGGACTGTTTTTCCTTGCCAGGACCGTCTGCCATGCTGTGCTGCTTTGGAGCAGTTGACTATGGACTGAAACGTCTGCAAACTGTGAGCCTCCTTGTGAATGTTCAACAAGAAAATAATTAAAACAACATCACCGCAAACAGTAAACAGTTTAAGTCTTACATAAACAAAATTTAACACTACCGTATTTATTCAACAAAAAATTACAAGGCACATTACACAGCAAAAATCACACTCTGGCCTGGTGTGGTGGCTCATGCCTGTAATCCCAGTACTTTGGAGGCAGAGGCAGGAGGATTGCTTAGTTTGAGGCTGAGTTCAGGGCCAGCCTGAACTACAAATTCAGACCTTGTCTTGAAACAAAAAACAAACAAACAAAAAAGTCACACTCTGAAGAGACAAAACAAGCACCGGAAACAACTTATATGGAACAGTGGACACATGTAAGACTAGGTGCTAGAGAAGCTGACTAGGACGATCACTGGAGTCCAGGAGTTTGGAGCCAGCTGGGGTAATGTAGCAAGACTCTGTATAAAAAAATAAAGGACACGAAGTGTGACCGCTGTGGGGTCCTCGGACAGACCATGGCCATTTGGAGAAGGACCTAAATCAGCTTTATTGCCAGCAGCTTCAAGAGATTCAAATCACCTTGAAAGCATCAAACAGAAGTTCACATTCCTTTTTATACCTTTGTATTTCTGTGGGAGGGCGAACCAGCAACTGTAGTCACTGGAGAAACAGTCATAATGTAAACATAATTATATATGTTAATGACATAAGCAAAAGTAACAAGAAGGGGGAGCAGGAGGTGTGTGGGGCTTTCTTAGATGGCCTGGCTCCAGTGAGCCTGCAGCAAGTGGTGACCGTAGTCACAATGTGTCTTTCTCAGTAAGCACGATTCCACAGTTGACTCACAGGTGCCCATGTTTACACCTGAAGACAGATTTCGCTCTCAGAGCAGGAGAGGAGAAAAAAAAAAGAAAAAAAGGAGGAGGCACACGAGGAATAGGAGAAAGAAGAGGAAGAAGAGGAGGAGGGAGAAGGAGGGGGAAGGGGAAGAGGTGAAGGAAGGGAAGAGGATGGGGAAGAGGAAGAGGAAATATTTAGGTTAAATATTTTGAAAATTTTTGAATTATTTGACCAGCAATTTAAACTTATAATGAGTAATATGCTAAAGGTTCTAATGGAAAAATGGAAACTATAGACGAAAAGATGGGTAGGCAGAAAGATGAGAATTCTAACAGAAGGACATTCTAAGACTAAAAAAGAATGTAACATAAATGAAGAATGCTTTTAATGGGCTGATCAGAGGACTGGAATGGCTGAGGGAACAATCAGTAAGTTTGAGATCAAAACAGATAGAGCTACAAGGAAAAATAAACAAATTCCATAATACATTTAGAAAATTTCAACATTTCTCTACCAGTAACTGAGTTCAAGGCAGGAAATCAGTGAGGAGACAGTTGAACTGAATAATGCCATTAATCAATTCTAATTGATATTGATATAATTCTTCAACAATGTAAAATTCTTCACCAGGGTCTCATTTTTGTAGTTCATGCTGGCTCTGAGCTCACTATGTAGCCCAGACAAGCTTTGAACTCACAGCAATCCTCCGGCCTCTGCCTCCCGAGTGCTGGGATTACAGGAGTGAGCTACCACATCCGGCACTGTGGTATGTGGTACTGATTGCTGGTGGGCATGAGTCTCCATGCCCAGTATTGTTGTACGTGGTTACAGGGGATGGAACTCAGGACCTTGGGTTTGCAAGACAGGTGCTGGAACCATTGAGCTAAATCCCTGGCCCAATGTAATTTTGTTTTGTTTTGTTTTGCTTTTTTTCCCTCAAGACTCAGGAATTGAATATAAGGCATATTATAAGCTACATTCTTACTTCTTTTTATTTTTTATTTTGAGGCAGAATTTTGCTGAGTCATTGAGTTGCCTAGGTTGGGCTTGAACTTGTGTTCTTCCTGCCTTGGCCTCTGAGAGTGCTGAGATTACAGGCACATACCACCACATTCGGCCAGAATACAGATTTTTCCCAAGTTCACATGGAATATTATTTGAAATAGATCCCATTATAGGAAAGAAAATACAGTTTAAATTTTAAAAGAACAGATAGCAATATAAAATGTGCTTTTAGATTACAGAAGGTAGAAATTAATAACAGAGCTAAGCTAGACATCACTAAAAGAAAGACAGCTAGAAAACGTCCAAATACTTGGAAGAGTTAAGCACACTTATAAATAGCACATGGGTCAAAGGAAAAGTCCCAAAAGAATTTTTATATTTTAAGATTAATAAAAGTGAAAATATAATCTGTTAAAACTACAGGTCCTAGTGAAAGCAGTGTTTAGAAGGAAATGCACTATATTAAATATACATACTATTACAAAAGAATTGAAAATCTAAGATTCCACTCCTGAAAACTAAAGGGAAAAAGATCAACATAAAATAAATAGAAAAGAATAAAAATTTCAAAAGAAATCAATGAAGTCAAGAAACAGAAAATAATAGGGAAGATCAACAAAATCAAGTCAGTTCTAAGCCAGGTATCGACTGTTTACTAAAAAAAGTAGGAAAAGCAGAAGGAATGGAGGGAGAGTGGGAGGGAGGGAGAGGAGAAGAAAGAGCAAAGAAAGAAATTATTAATATCAGAGGAGGAAGGGATCATCACTATTGATTAAAGACTTTAAAATGATAGCAAAGAAATATTATGAACAAGTCTATCTCCAAAGAGTTGATAATTTAGATTAAATGGCTCAGTTCCTTGAAGGATACAATCCCCCCAGGATCATGCAAGGCAAAATAGATTACCTAAATAGGCTTATCTAGTAAAAAACTGAGTCAATAACTAATCATCTTCCAAAACAGAAATCACTAGGCTCAGAGTTTTACTGGGTGTGTTATACCAAGAATTTAAGAAACAAAATGGATCAGTTCCTTACAAATCTGTTACAGAAACTAGAAGCAGAGGGAACATTTCCCAACTTACTCTAATGAGGCCAGCATTCATCTGTTAAATCAAAGGCATAGGAACAAAGGAAAACCACAGATTTCTCACAGAATTTCTGTCAGTCAAGAACTGAGAAACAGCCTGCGCTGCATGTTTCTGGGCTGGAATCCCTCGTGAGGTTGCACATAAGATTGTGGCTAAGTGGGCTTTGAAGGGGTTGGTGGGTTGACCTCACCCAGTGCTGGCTGTTGGGAGGGGGAATGCTTATGGGTCCTCATGACATGGTGTGTGTTTTTTTCCAAAACAAATGACCCATGAGAAAGCAGTATGGAAGCTGCAGTGTGTTTTATGCCTTAGATTCAGAAATCACTATTTCCTTAATGCCATATTGATGACTCAGGCCATCCATATTCAGGGTGGGAGTGGACAAAATCAAGAGCTACCTCAGAGATTGTTTGACATTATATAATTGAGTGCTTTTTTTTTTTTTAGCAATGGAGAAATAAATTACTTAACCTTGCAACCATCTGTACAAAGCTCAGATAGTGTAATGGAGAAAGGAGCCCCCACACAAAAGAGTACATAGTGTACAATTCCATTCATATGTTGTGCTAGAGGAGGCAGGGAAATGACAAAAGGGAATTTCAGTGGTGAAAGAAATGTTCTGCCTTTTGAAGGGGATATACTTCACACAGGTCTAACATTTGTTCGAGTGGTACAGTTAAAATTACTTGTGTATTTCAATATAGGAAAAGTCCACAAAATAGAAATGTAAGAAAAAAATTCAGTGTAATGGGAATGAGCAGCAGTATAGATGTGCAAGTTCAACAGAAGAATATGCCCATACCAGACCACGCTGGGCCATATAGATAGATCAGGGCTCCTTATGTTATCCTGTTTGCTCAGTGTATGTCGAGAAATTCCAAGATATTAAGTAAAAACATTGCTACCACCTCCAAAAAAAATCCTAAAAGTAAAAATTTCTTCATATTAAAATTTGTCTCTTTAGTTTAAAATATGATTGTAAGAGCATTTATATCTTGTAAAGCCTGCAGTATAAAATGCGGATAAGCATCATGTCACCTTAATAAGAATAGTTATAATTGAGAAGAAACAAAATCTGTTGGTGGTGGGTGGGCGGGGGGCAAAGTCAAGAGTCATTCTAAAGTGTCTTATTAAAAATTGGTAAGCTCAGTGTGGTGGTGCATGTTTGTAAACCAAGCACTCTAGAAGGTTAAAGTAGGAGGAACATATGTTCGAGCCCAGCCTGCACAACTTATTGACTTAGCAAGAACCTATGTCAAAATAAAAATAAAAAAGAGATAGGGATTTAGCCTAGTATGAAAATCCTGGGTTGAATTTTCAGTACCACAGAGACAGCTGGTGACACCCATGAAGTTCTTAAGGTAAATGGGGCAGAAACTATGTCACAAACATGGCTCAAAGAGCATATGTCTTCACAAGGCAGCTGATTTTCCCCTCTTCTGTCAGAAGGAAGCTGCACAAGGGCCAAAGTGACCTGGACATTCAGAGTGCTGGCGTTAAAAGCATGGGCTACCACACTGGATTTACCAAGTTGGAATATGACAGTTTTTAAAATGGCTTCTTGAAACCCATTCTGTTCCTGCTTCATAGGCTCTGAGGGTATTTGGAGGTACAGGACAGGTGAGAATCAAATGGAAGGAAAAGAATTTAGAAAGTGGGAAGCATATTTATTATAATATCATCATGCTACCGTCTAATTTTAAATATGGAAATACACACACCTGCTCAAAGATGTCAGTCAGGCTTTTTCCAGAACAGAAGCAAAAATCGTATAATAGTGCTACACAGCATAATGTGGCACTGCTGGAAAGCACAGACTACATTCTGGGTCTGGTAATGCTCCAGGCAGACTACACACGAGATCCATGTACAGGAGTAATGTTTGCTGAGGCAGAGGGAGCCTTGGGCCTATATCAGGGCTCCTGATACAGCACTCATTATTCCATTGGAAGGAAATCAATTCCAGAAGTTTAAGAATGAAGTTTTAGTAAATACAGCCTTGTATAAAAGAAAATCATTGTACTTACCTCTTGCAAAATTAATTGTGTCAACACAATTCATTATATATCAGTTTCAGAGTCATTTCTTCTCTCTCTCTCTCTCTCTTTCATTTGAAGGTACTGTGGGTCGAACTTGGGCCTTTGTGCTTTCCAGGTAGGTGTGGTGCCCCTGAGCTAAATCCCTGGCCCCAGAGTCACTTTTTTTTCATAGAATAATAACAATAATTAATATAAAAGAAGAAACTGATGTAGAAATTGGGATATAAATAACCTGAACTATATTTTTTGGTAAAAAGGTTAAACCTCGGAAAGAGCTTGTTGTTCTGTAAGTCTGGAGTGCTAGTTGATGAAGCTGAAGTTTAAAGAGTGCTCAGGGAGGCCGAGGATTTAGCCCAGGGGATACAGCATCTACCTGGAGAGCACAATTTACATCTCAGGAAATGTCTGTTGAACATATTTGCATGTGTTCAAATTACTGAGTTACCTAGGTTATTTTTTGTTTTGTTTTGTGGTACTGGGGATCAAACTCAAGCCTTCATGCTTGTAAGGTAGATGCAGTACCACTTGAGCTAAACCCCTGACCCTAGAAGTTTTAAAATATACTCTGAGGGTTAACTCCTTCACAGATGATTTGCAAATATTTTCTCTCATTCTACAAATTGCCTTTGACTTGTGTCCTTTGATACATAAAAGTTTTAATATCTAATGTAATGCTATTTGTCTAGTTTTGATTTTGTTGCCTGTGCCTTCGTCTTCACTCAACAAATCAGTACACATCAGCTGTAACACAGGGATTCCCTGTTTTCTTCTAAGACTGATTTTCTTCCCCTTTACTAAGTTTATTGGTACATTTTAGTTATACATTATGATCACCTTCATCATTGAGAATTTGTACCTGTATGTGATGTATCTTCTCATTTTTCACCTGCCGTCCCTACAACCTGTCAGGGTTAGCAGGGTTAGCAGGCTCACTTGGGACTTCTATAATCTCAGTGTTTTGAGGAATCTAGGAGTCTGTGATTCTATGATTTATGTTTATGTTTTAAACTTTTCTTGTATACATAGATTTTGTTTCCATTTTTTTGTTTTTCCATCAAATTTTTTCTTTCCCCTTTTAGTTCTCCTCTGCCTTTCTCATTTTCTCTTTCCTTTTGAACATTTTTTTTCCTATTTCATAATACCTATCAGACATTCAGAATCTCATTTACATTTTCAGTTTCTCATGCTAGAGAAATGATAAGGTATTCACACATCGGTATCCTACTTATTTCACTTAGGAGGATGGCCTCAAAGTACATCCATTGAAGTATAAATGTCTCCAGTTTATCATTCTTTCTGGATAAGTAGTACTCCATTTGATAAAAAAACAAAACAAACAAACAAAAAAAAAACCAAAAAAAAACCCTCACATCTTCTTTAGCCAGTCTCCAATTGATGGACACTTTGGGTGTTTCCGAGATTTAGCTTTTACAAACTATTCTGCCATAAACATAGGTGCATGCATCATTGTGGCCAGATGCTTTTAACTCTTTCATATATATACCTAGCAGGCAAATAGCAGGGTCAATTGGGACCTCTAATATCAGTGTTTTGAGGAATCTAGGAGTCTGTGATTTTATGATTTATATTTATGTTTTAAACTTTTTGAGTAAATATTTGGATATAGTACTATGGCCCAGTTTCATTCTTTTGCATGCAGATATCCAGTTTTCCAACACCATTTGTTGAAGAGACTATCTTTTATGTATCATTTATTCCTGATAGCCCTATTAAAGATCATTTGACCATATATAAGTAATGATTTCTGGGTTGCTTTTTGTCATTGATCTGTCTGTCTCTATGCTGTTACCATCCTGAATTGATTAGTTTTATAATACTAATGCCAAAAATGTATACACTCTTCAAGAAAATAAAAATTTGTATAAATAATACTAAATTTATTGAGACACCATTAGATTAATACAAGCTTTGGCTTCTACAATTATGAGTGGTGCTCAAAGTGGTGGCCATTACCTTCCAGACATTTATGAGTATGATGAGCTACTTCTTGGGTTACCTTAGTCATTAACATTGCTAAACATACATTTCCAATTTATTCTCTAAGAGATGGCATTACAGTGGGTTTTTGGCAATTTAGGACATCCTCTAGAGTCCCCTAGGCAAGAGCAACATCATCTGTTAAAAAAGTGTACACACATTTTTTTGTGGACCTTGTATGTTTCAAAACAAGAACTATGAATCTTTCAACTTTGGGTATTTAGGATCTCTTGAGATTTCATATAAATGTTAAGATGGATTTTTCAGTTTATGAAAAAAAAATCATTGGGATTTTATGAAATTTTCTGAATCTGTAGACTGTCTTTGGTAGAAGGGACATCTTAATCACCTTCCTATCCATGAACATAAGATGTCTTAGTTTTATTTGTGTCTGCTTTAATTTCTCTTTCCCTGCCTCTCCCTCCTCCCTCCTTCCTCCCTCCTTCCTTCCCTCTATATCTGTAGGGCCACATGCATGGAGACAGGCACTCTATCTATCAGTGCCTTTTTTTTTAAAAGAAATTTATTTTGAGAAATGGTCTTGGTAAACTTTCCTGGCTGTCCTAACTTGAGACTCCTCTAAGCTTAGCTTCTTAGGCAGCTGTGGTTACAGGTGTGTACCACTACACTCTGATTTCTTTCAGAAGTATTTTGCCATTTTAAATGTCCAAACATTTTAGTTCCTTGACTAGGTTTATTCCTAAATATTTCTTTCATTTTATGATACTGTAAATTTTTTTTTCAGAATGTTTGGTATTGTATTGACATAATACATTTTAGTATAGTGATTTTTAATTGATTTTATTTGCACATTTTATATACACATCATGATCACAATCGACAATATTTGTACCAGTGCATGACGCGATGTAATTCTCATTTTTTCCTATTCCCCTGCCCACTCTACTGCCCCCTCCCTCCCCATATATACATAAACTTTGTTTCCTTTTTTGTTAACCATTAAATTTTTTCTTTCCCTTTTTTGTATTTTGTTTTGTTTTGAGACAGGGTCTCACCTTTTGTAGTTCAGGCTAGCCCTGAACTCAGCTTTGAACTCACAGCAATCCTCCTGCCTCTGCCACTCAAGTGCTGTGATTACAGGCATGAGCCACCACAACTGGCACTGTGGTATGTGGTTCTGATTGTTGATGCGTGTGAGTCTCCACATCCAGCACTGTTGTATGTGGTTATTGGGATGAACCCAGACCCTTGCACTTGCAAGGCAGGTGCCGGAACCACTGAGCTAAATCCCTGGCACCTTTCTTTGTATTTTATACCTTGGCTGAACTAATTAGCTCTAATTTTTTTATGGACTATGGTTTTCTGAATACAAGATCTTTTCAACAGGAAATGGATACTATTATACTTCCTTTCTAATTATTTTTTATTTATTTTCTAATTAGCTTACTTTTCTTTGTGCTTTTTAAGTTTTATTTTTTTTTGGAGACAGGGTCTTGCTATGTAGTTCATGCTGGCCTTGAACTTGTGGTGATCCTCTTGCATTAGCCTCCCAAATACTGGGATTAAGGCATCCACCATACCCAGTTCTTCTTTTTCTTGATCAATTACTCTGGGTAGGGTTTCTGATATTACGCTGAATAGAAGTGATTTTACAGGAAAAGCTTTCAGTTGCTCATCACTAAGTATTAAATGTAAGCTGTACACTTTGCAGACATGGCCTTTATTATTTTGAGATAATTTCCTTCTATTCCAGGTTTGTTTAATGCAGTGTTCAATATTGTCCAATTCTGCACCAAGATCATTATATGATTCTTGTCTTTCATTGTGTTGAAGTAGTGTATAACACTGTTTGATTTTCTTATGCTGAACAATATTTGCATTTCAGGAATAAACATATTTAATTAACAATATTTAATATTTAAATATTAATATTCAATTTATTTAATTAAATAAACTATATTTAATTAAATTACCTATTTAATATATAAGTACATTGAATATAGTCATTTTAATGTGCTGTTGAATTGTTTCCTAGTACTTTGTTGGAGATAAAAAAGGGATATTTCTGTGGTTTGTTTTTTTTTTTTACTGTCTTATTTGATATCAAGATAATAATGGTCTCAGAAATTGAGCTCAAAATGTTGCTTCTTCTTTACATGTTTGGTAAAGTTCTCCGGTGAAACTACATGGTCTTGGTATTTTTTAAATTAAAAAAATTTTTTTCTAACTTTTTGGTTGCTAATCTTATTGGCCTATTCATATTTTTTATTTCATTATGATTAAATAGGTTGTATGTTTCTAGATACTTATTTTTTGTTTATCCAATTTTGGGGAATAGAATTGCTTAGAGAATTATGTTTTTAGGCATTGGAAACCTTACATTTATGACTTTAATTATGTCTCTAATTTTTTCTTAGCTATTCTAGCTATGGATTTGTCAGTATCATTGATTTTGGTTATGATGACTTTTTTCTAGCTTTTAATTCTATATTTCAGTAATATCTGCTCCAACCTTTATCAGTTTTGTTCCTATTTATAGCTTTGAGTTTATTTTGTTCTTTTTCTAGATCTCTTAGGTGCAGAAGTTGGGGATATGAGTTTTTTTTACTACTGGGGATTGAACCAATGCTTTGTGGATGCTATGTGGGAGCTATGTCTCTAGTCCGTTTTATTTTGTGATGGTACAATTTGTCCAGACTGGGTTCAAAACTGACCCTTTACTGCTTAAGTCTCCAGAGTAGCTGGAATTCTAGGTGTGCAGAATTGTGACCACACCTGGAGAAAAATTTTTAATGTACAGATATGAACTTCTCTTAGTATTATTTTGGTTTAATCTCTTTAAGTTTTGGTACATTGTATTTCCATTTTCACTTTTCTCAATGTATTTTCTAATTTCCACTATAATTTCTTCGACTCATTATTTGTTTAAGATTGTTGCTTGATTTCCATATATTTTGGGATTTTCCATTTTTTCTTTGCACCACTGATGCTAGTTTTTTGGTTTTTTTTTTTAGACAAGGTCTTGCTTTTGTGGTTCAGGCTGGCCCTGAGCGCAGCCTCAAACTCACACCATAGCAATCCTCTTGCTACCACAGTGCCATCATGCCCGCCACTGTGATATGTGGTACTGATATATATATATATATACCCAGTATTGTATGTGGTTACCAGGGATCGAACCTGAGCTCTTGCGCTTCCAAGACAGGCGCCAGAACCACTGAGCTAAATCCCGGCCTGCACTGATGCTAGTTTTATTTCAAAATAATTGGTAAAGATGTTTTGTATGAATTTTTTGTGAATTGGTTAATATTTAGTTTATGGCCTAAAGCATATTTTGTCCTGGAGAATTTTCCATGTGCACTAGAAAAGAAAGTATATTCTACCTTTGTTGGGACCAAGTGTTTTGTACATGCCTGCCAGGTCCGTTTTACTTCACTGTTAATTAGGTACTTTACAAAGAAAGAGGATAATGTTTAAAACAATGAGGGGAGTAGATGGGGAAAAAGTATTATTTACTTAGAGCTTTCTGATTTACAGAACATATTTGACTGTAGACTAAGAAAAGCATTTAAGGGAATATATATATATAATTATTTATAGGGTTTTTTTTTTTTTTTTTAGGTTTTTTGAGACAGGGTCTCACTTTGTAGTTCGGGCTGGCCCTGAGCTTGGCCTCAAACTCACATCACAGCTATCCTCCTGCCTCTGCCTCCCAAGTGCTGGGACTACAGGTGTGAGCCACCACTCCCGGCTCTGTGGTATGTGGTACTGATTGCTTCCGGGCGTGAGTCTCCATGCCCAGCATTGTATGTGGTTTCTGGGGAATTGAACTTGAGTCCTTGCGCTTGCAAGACAGGTGCCAGAACCACTGAGCTAAATCCCTTGCCCAACAGTTTTTTTTTTTTTTTTTTTCGAGACAGGGTCACAGTCTCACTTGGTAGTTCAGGCTGCTCCTGAGCTCAGCCTCAAACTCCTATGACAGCGATTCTCCTGCCTCTACCTCTCAAATGTTGGGATTACAGGCGTGAGCCACCACGCCTGGCTCTGTGGTTTGTGGTACTGATTGCTGCTGGGTATGAGTCTCCACCTACAGTATTATATGTGGTTACCAGGGATAGTTGAACCCAGGCCCTTGAGTTTGGAACCACAGCTAAATACCCGGTCCCCTCAAATTTTTTTTTTTTAAGAACAAAATTGATATTAACTAAACATTAATTAAAAAGAAAATACAAACAAATTTGCTAATTTATAAAATCAATTTTGGAGGGCAGGTATAATACATGGGAGAAATAATACTTTGTCTCACCAGGCAGAACAATTTCAGGAGGATCTCCACTGTTTTACTCTTTCTGAAACAATTTCCTGACTCATTAGTTTCAAAATC
>PVIR01039894.1:0-13546 GCA_004026965.1 Petromus typicus
AGGTCTTTTTCTAGCACACACCTCAGAACTCTTCTGTTCTCAACCTTGCATCCAGTTCCAAAACCATTTCCACATTTTCAGGGATTTGTTGTGGTAACCGCTCCACTCCTGACTACCACAGTGCTGTCTTAGTCTGTTCAGGCTGAAATAATTGAGAACTCCACCTAGAGCAACATATAAACAGAATAAATTTATTTCTCACAGCTTTGGAGGGGAATAAGTCCAAGTTCAAGGCAACATTTGACTCAGTATTTGGTTAATGGAAAGTCTGTTTGCTCTGCTACAGTAGAAGGAGGAAGGAACTCTCTTGGGATTCTTTTTAAAACTATTCTGATGTTGTTTGTGTGGGCTGCATCCTCTTGCCCTGAGTCCCTGCCAAATATTTCACATTTTAATGTTGTCACCATAGAGGCTGAGTTTCAAAATAAAAATTTTGTATCGACAAAAACACTCAGATCATAGCAATGCCCTTGACTCTCTCATCAGTGGTCCTGATCCTCACTGTGTCTGAAAGGCAGGAGGGGCCCTGTTTTCTACTGACTGTATCATAGTGCTTAATAAAACACACAGAAAAGCACAGCAAATCCAAGCCTGCCATTGCCTACCTCACTGTATTAGAAATGAAACGTATTTGTGTCTAAGTTTCTCATCTGTAATAATCATACTTTACTCAGGTTTTTAAGAAACATTTTAAGACCTAAAAAATTAACATTTACTTGGGCCGGGGATTTAGCTCAGTGGTTCTGGCACCTGTCTTGCAAGTGCAAGGACCAGGGTTCGATCCCTAGTGACCACAAACTATACTGGGTGTGGAGACTCATGCCCAGCAGCAACCAGTACCACATACCACAGTGTCAGGTGTGGTGGCTCATGCCTGTAATTCTAGCACTTGGGAGGCAGAGGCAGGAGGATTGCTGTGATGTGAGTTTGAGGCTGAGCTCAGGACCAGCCTGAACCACAAAGTGAGACCCTGTCTCAAAAAACCTAAAAAAACAACAAAAAACAACAACAACAACAACAAAAAAACATTTACTCTTGGTTCTTAAAGTCTTTCTGAAATATCTTATAAAAATGATGAAATGCACAGGGGGAAAAAATGGAATTGAGGAAATCCATTGCAAGGAGAGAAAAATCCAAAATCAGTTTTATACTTCATGTAAAAGTAGTTTTGTTTAATAGAAAGGAAAAAATCCATATTGTCAAGGCAAGTGGCTCCTCTAATGTAGAATGAGGATGAGTCTTCACATCTTGGGTTGCTGTTCCCTGATTCGTGGAGAGCAGCAGCACGCAAAGTTTCTACCATGAGAAAGTGAGATGATGGTGCAGAGCGGGCAGATGCCACAGTGGGAAATTGTTTTGAAGTTTGCAGCTTGGTATTACGAGGTCAGCCCGCTCTTGAAAATGAAGGATGGAATTTAGGTGAGCAACCATCATTGACGTACATTTGGAAATTGTGACACTGATGCCATTTGTAACTAATCTGTGATATTATGTGAGGTTGCAAGCAAAACAAAGCAGGGATTTCTACTCCTAGCCATGCATCTCTACTGCACATGGATCCTGTGTAAGTTAGTGTTCTTTAGTCCTCCCTCAAGTCTGCTGATTTCAGTCACTGAAGCGAAACTCATAGATGTTACTGATGTGATGAAATTGGCGTTTGGGTTTTAAGGGAGAAAAATGTTAAAAAATGATCAGATTTAAGGAACAGAAAGATTCCTAAAGAGAAGGCTTAAAAAATCTGAAGGGTCCAGATGTTCATAGGGTAAAAGAAAAGACAGAAGTTGGAATGTAGAAATGGACCAAGAAAGGACACATTTTAAAAAAACAGTCAATGTTTAAAAAAATAAAATTTTAAATAGATAGTATAAGGCACACCATTTTAATAAACTTCATATATGTAAAACAAATGTACAAATGAATTTTCCTTGCCAAAAAAGTCAGTAAAGCAAAATGTACTTTCCAAACTCAGATGTTTTGTAAAAGCTTTAGGCTTTGATAAAAAGGTGATATATACTGTTACCCTCAAATGCATCATAATCTTAAGTTCAAGTATCAAAAAAAGAAGCTATCGGAAAGTACACATAATTGTACCATGCCACTGTGAAGGGGTAGCTGTTGATAAAGTGTGTGTGAAATAGAGGTATGGGGTTTGTAGTCCCTGTAATGACATGGAAGGTATTTATTCTCCTTGTTGCTCTTTGATACTTGCAGGCTTAGAATATCAGTAGCACCTTGTTTTGTCATTCATGCATGTATGGAGAAATATTCAGTCCCATGTCTTGTTCACAAGGCAGGTGTCAGATGCCTACTCCGAGGTTTCATTTGAGGAGAGTCTTTTAAGATGATGAGACTTGAAACACAAAATGAGAAGTGAAATGAACATAATATCAGAAAGTAGTACATATTAGGAAGAAATTTCCTATACAGGGGAGATTTAAAACGGTTAACTTCCTTCTGTCTTTGCTTTTCTCAGAGGATGGTACACGTACGCACTCCCATCCTATCAATGATTTATTTTTCTGATGGAAACACTGCTGACTTCTGCATGGCCAGAATGCTCAACCAGCACCATGCCAGTTTCTGTTTGAGCAGGTATCATTCATACACTCCTTGTTTTAACATTTCTGTGAATTTGGCATGAGTTTCCACTTGGGCTGCTGTCACACCACTGTAGAGACAAATATCACAGGTAGCATCAGCTTGCATATGATATTATGCTAAGTTGATGTTATTGTTGTATGTTTATTTGTTGTGGAGGCGGTTATAAAGCAATGTATTACCAGTTCTGAACAATACTAACAATATTTCCTAGAATTTGCTTTCTAAATTTTCTTTGGAATATAATGTTTAAGGAAAAATAATATCTGGATTATATGCATAGCCATCATGTAGGTGATGGGGTTCTGGATGAGCTGATTTATGGATTATAATTTAGGGGTTATGAATTTTTTCAAGGTTCCCACCTTAGGACATGCCTAAGGCTGTGGGTATCCTAATGGCTTTTGAAATAGTTATATTTTTCATTTCTTTCAAGAGTAGGATAACATACTATGTTTAGCTCAGATGGAACTTCTCTTTTTCTGAACAACTGTCCCATAAATCTCACCAGAATCTGTGCAAACCAAAGACAAATCTTTATAGTCTTTAAGAGGCTAAGGGCTTATGCTGCCATATTCACAGCTGAAATCTCAGAGGATATGTGAAATCAGCCTCCAGGAGAACAGCAGTAAGAATTCAGCAGGATAGATTTTTTTAGAATTATGTCTCTTTGAAATCTTTAAGCGTCTCTCTATTGGAGACATAGCAAATCATGATTTTTCTTTTGGCATGTATCCTTTG
The DNA here is from genome assembly GCA_004026965.1 of Petromus typicus. Lineage (NCBI taxonomy): Eukaryota > Metazoa > Chordata > Mammalia > Rodentia > Petromuridae > Petromus > Petromus typicus. Next base: position 3,340 of record PVIR01039894.1, read on the forward strand.
AAGGGCCACATAAACTTCGTAGTCCAAAAATGCATCGTGTGAAGTAGGCTCTTAAAGATACTTGTTTAATTTGTCAACTGCTATTCAGTGTATTCTCTCATTTAAAGTACTTGGTACGTATTTCTATGTTCTTATAATCAAGTTGATAAATATGTATGTTATATAGTATCATTTTCTAATGTGTTTTATGTAAGATAATATGTGTATATATGGCAAATAACAGCATGTAGATATATGTATGCAAATCTGCCAAAAAATGTATACACATTTCATTAAAAGCAAAATGGCATAATTTGTATGGGAGCCCCTAGAAGATGTCTATTACAGACAACTCATCAGAGTGACAGTTTTTAGAGGAGAAGTTAAAAAGCACGTGCACCCATCTCAGTGACCAAAGTTACCCAAGCAGAACTTCACCATCCTAATAAATGTCTGGGAACCAATGGCCATCACTTTGAGCATCTCATGTAATTATAGAGCTCAAAAGTACGTTCTATTAATCTTATGTTGGCTCAATACATTTATTATTAAAATATTCATACAAGTTTTTCCTTTTCTGAAGTATGAATATGTTTTTTGGCAGATTATGTATGAAGAGATATGTGCATCTATCCACGTTATCTGTCTGTCATCTAGAGAGTGAGGAAGAGCACCATGAACTGAACTGATATTTTTCTTGTCTTCGTGTACCATTTATTCAATAGAAGAGATGAGAGTAGAGAACCCAAAATGACAAATGAAATGAACATAATGTCAGAAAGTGCTACACATTAAGAAGAAAGTTCAAAGGTAATGAGAGTGAATGAATATATGCATGAATGAACAAGCTAAAACTGATTCATAGATACTTCTAATATGTCACTTTCTTGGGTGAGGTTCAGAACTAAAAACAACAACAAAAGAAACAAGAAATTACTCTGAGATTAAGATAGAACATATTTTAAAATATGTTTTATCTACCTAACTCTTATTATTTTAGATTAAGCTATGGTTAGATATAGGGACATCCTGGTAAACATTGAACCGGGTTATCAAAGTGATACTGTGTAATGCTGCTTCTTGTAGCTGTTTATAAATAGGAAACACACTTATGAATTGCACAGTCTAAGTGCTAATCTGCCTGGAGGCAGGGAGATAGGCAGGATGACCTCAGAAGAACTCTGCCACCCTCAGCTTCTTGTCTCCCTATGCAGCATTTAGTGCAATTGCAAAGTCAGATGGGCTGTAATATTCAGCCAGTCAAGGGACCAAAGCCTCCATAACCCTTCAGCTGTAAAATACTTTGAGACTAACATATGTAAAGGGGGCACAAGTTATCCTTACACATCCAAGAGCATCAGTGCAGGTGGAGATCCTTTCTTCTTATCTGTTCATATATATATATACACATATATATGATATATATGTGTATATATACAATATATATACAATATGTGTATATATACACAATATGTATATATATGTATATACAATATACATATATACATATACTTATATATATACATATATACATATATATATGATTCTATAGCCTGTAAAGGAGTCTTGTGACACACATAGGGGAAAAACACTGAAAGCCTCACTCCAAGCTGGCTCATGCCTCATCAAGAAAGTTATGATCTGACACTAAAGACCAAAACAGTGGCAACATGAAGGAATTTTCTTTGGGTAGAGGCTCTTGATTGCTATAGTTTGGATCAAAAATGTCCCCCAGGGCCTCCATGCTCTAACAGGCGGGCTGTGGAGAGTGACTGGATCATGAAGGTGCTGTGCTCATCAGTGGAATCATGCCTTGGTGAGTTCAGCAGCTGAGTGTGCTGTTGCAAGGTGGGGTCTGGCTCGGAGTGATGGGCCTCTCGGGAAGATGTGTCTCTCCCTTTCCTGTCCCCTCCTTTCTCTCTCTCTCTCTCTCTCTCTCTCTCTCTCCTTCACTCTCTCTCCTACCCTCCCTATGTTCACCTGATTTAAGCAACTTGTATACCCCTATGGTTTTCTGCTATAATTATGTGCCTAGAAGCCATATACAACTGTAAGGCAAACTAAATCTCTCATCTTTTCACTTCTGTGCATTGGATATTTAGTTCAGTGATAACGAAAGTGACTAAGACATTGACCTCACCTACAACAGAGGTCATCTTGTTCAGATTCTGAGACCTTTACTTATTAAACCTGGTCATCCATAAGTAAATGGTATTACTAAGCTCAGATCATGGTCTACAATAGATGTTCAAGAAAGTCCATATTATTGTTTGTAAATTAAAATCACGAAAGATCCATATTACCAACTCGTGGAAAAGGACTGTTAAGGAGTATTAGATTTACTTTTGCCAGAGTTGCATAACATTCTGGAGACTCTGCAGTGCCTTGGGTCTAGCCAGATCCATAGGGCCTGTGGTCTTTGATTAGTCCCAGTACCCATGCTCTGTGGTACTATGGTATGTATTACTGGCTCCATGGTCCCATTGGTCATAACTCTGTTGGAAGGTTCTTTCCTTAAGGAGAGCCAATGACAGGAATAATAAAATTGCTATGCTTAGCACCCCATTTCTTTGGAAATACCAAACAAACAATCAAAGGACAACAACAAAAAAACCCTCATCCTTTGCTGACTCCCTAAGATATTGAAAACACAGCTTAACGAGACCCAGGCTCTCTGGGAATTTCTTTCTTTCCTCTAATCTTTTTCTCTTTTCCTCCCTTAAAAGTATTTATCAACATGATTGTTTTAAAGTTTTTATAAAAGACTGGAAAAAGGTATTAAGTTTTAGGGCTTGCTGTTTTCTACCCTATAAACATCAGAGACTATAGGCCTGCCTTCTAGCTTTCAGGGAGGAAATGGAAAAAGAGAGAAGTCACCAATACAAACTCATCTCTCAGTATATTACTCTGACACAAAACATCGTAAATGTCAGGAAATAAGAGAAAGCAAGAGCGTTTGGTTCAGTGAAGTTTAGAAGCAGTAGGAAAATATATTAAGAGCATCTTAATAGTTCATGTTTTCCTTCTTAACTATTTCTAAACTATTAAATCTATCCATATCTTTCTTTTCTGTCTCCAGTTTCATAATTACTAAGGTGGACAAAAACCTAATGGAGTTTTATTGAGGTAAATAATCCCCCAAATGTATTTGCCATGATGTGACAGTTTCTTTTATGCTGAAAAGAGACATAATTCTATCAAGTCTTCATTGGCTGCAATGTAATGGTCCAATTCTCCAATATTCTACATCAAAATGTCGGGCCAGGCAAGATCATCTGGCTGCTGAGACAGAATAACCAGTGGCTGAGAGCCCATCTTTGAGGAGCAGATGCAACCCAGGAAAATGGGGTGGTGGCCAGTGCTGTGAGTGTGATGGGCCCACCTGCACCTGGAAGAAGCATCTGCCACAGTGCAGGTGACTGCAGAAAGGCATGTATCTGCCCCCACCGAAGCGCTTGTTGCAGTCATTGAGGCACGCTTAGAATCCAGGATAGGAAGAGAAGGACAGACGGTATAGGAGGTTTACTCAGCCTGTAGACCTCTAGTAAGAACCAAACTGAAACACCTTAGGTTGAATCAAGTGTTTGGCAGGTTACAAATCTGAATAAAGTCTTGCTCTGAGGCAAAGTTGCCATAGTCTGCACTCTGAAAGATAAAAACCGCCATAGCAGCAGGGTTCTAAAGTCCTACTATCCCTTGTGCTGAGCGAGTCCAGCTTTCACATTTTGAGGACCCTGTAACTTTAAGGTGTATGAAGATAATTGTGCCACAGACTGGCTACTTTTGAGTTTTTAATTCAACTTATATAGGTTGCTCAATCACAGATAGAGTGACAGTAGTAGAAAAACTTGGAAGACTACACTTCAAGGGTGTGTTACAGAAACTGATGTGGTGTAAAGTCCTGGTAGCTGCACAGAACATCTTGCTTTTCAGCATATCCAAAACATCACAGAAGCAATTCTTCTTAGTGGCAGATAAGTGTAAGGCTGATGCATTGCAGGAGTATTGACTATTTAAACAGGCCTTTCATCTAGTTGGTCATCTTTTTTCATAGTTTTACCTAGTTAGTTAGAAATCATTTTTTTCAGTTCCCAGGAGGTTGTTTTTTTCCGCAGCTTTTAGTGAGATACAGATATACCTGACTCTGTAGTTTCTGCTAGAAAATTGATACTTTTCCTGAGACAAAATATGGTTTCCTCTCCCTGCGCTCGGTCCATTTCCCTCTCCTTTATTACCCAAATCACATCTGCATATTTCATTGTGCTACTCAAAAGCCAGTAAGATGTATATCTTTTTTTGTAGACAATTCAATTAATTTTCTCTATGAGTTTGAAAATGATTCCTCTGCCTAGTACCTTTCCTTGTCTATCACATACAGTCAAGGTCAGCTACTTCATTTGCAGAATCCAGTGGAAAATGAAAATTTGGGGCCCTTTATTCAAACATTACTGAGGGATTCAAGACTGCAACATTGTAATGTAAAGCCAAGCCTGGGGTCTGTTTGAGCTGGGGACTCTGAGCCCATGTAGCATGCCCACAAATCCCCTCTCCCAATGATATGGGCCTGTTCTAATACGAGTGTGTGAAAGGAGGTGTGTGAGCAAACCAAGTGAGGTGCAACATGAAAGAGTAGTTTACCAGACTTTGCTCAACATTTTCGTAGAGAATGGTACACACTCGGTAAGTGTGTTTCACATTCTGCATTGTTTTCCGTCTCCTCTTTTTATGGATGCACTGATGATCAGGAAACTGACTTTTCATTTTTTGTACCGTCCTCCCTGATCTGGAAGAATGCCAATTTCTGAGTTTATCATCCAGTGCTTACTTAATAGAAGGACTCATTCATACCTAAATGGCCAGAGGGAAAAACTTTCCTTCAATGAAGCCTTATGTCAGCCAACATACAACACTACTCAAATTTTTTATTTGCTTTATCCATAAAATCTATGTCAAGTTAGCTAAAATTAAATCAGCATGTACCTTTGTATTTATTTATACTGACTTACTTAACATTTTTACAGGTTTTGTTAACTTTAACCGAAGTTCTTTTTGGTACTTGAAAGAACCAGTAATTCAAGAACTGTTTATAGACCTGAAATAAAACTAAGAGGCTAATTGAACTGCTGGCCACCCCAAAGCAAATATGAAAGTGATTTTTACCAAAACACCTCAAGAATGTAAAATAAGGGACTAAACAGACTCTGAGGATCTTCAATCAGTTCAAATCATATATGTACGTAAGTAAAAATGTTGTTAGAGTTAAAGGTGTGTGTTTGTTAGGAGATAATTGGGTTTTATTTGAATTATCAGCAGAACTGTTGAAAAATACAATGACCTATCAAACTCTAATAAACTATAAAATTCAAGTAAGCTAGCAGTACAGACCTGGAATTTCTTCCTGTTCAATAATCCTATTGGCTTTTCCAATTCTACTGGTAGTTTTAAAATTTTAAAATTTTCTTATTGCATTTATATCCTGTATTGAATATAATTTCAAATAAGCATCCTCCATATGGATTATTTGATCAGTGCAAAACACTTGATGATGATGTTCAAAGTCACATTGATAATAAAATACATGTTGGGCTGGGAATATAGCTCAGTGGCAAGCTCAAATTCCTGAGTTCTATGCCAGGTATTAAGGGAAAAAAATATAATGACTTAGAGAAATAAAGCATGAATAAATTTTCCAGCCCCAGAAAAGCTGTGCAATTTATATCCATTTAGAATATTCATAATGCTAAATTCATAAGACTTTTTTATAAGATGGGTTTTTTGTGCACAAGATTATTATCTATATGTAAAGATTGTTATCAATATTTTGTACATGCTCCAAAATATCAGAAAATTACTCTTTTAATATAGAGTCAAATAAATACAAAACTAAAAGATTTTTTTAATCTAAAGTTGTTAGTAGATTATTCTCCTAACACTGAAGTAATTTAGTACACTTTTTTGTATTTTTTATTTTTTGTACTGAGGATCAAAGTCAGGACCTTGTGCTTGTGAGAAAGGCATGGGACAACTGAGCTAAATCTTGGGCCCAATTCTCAAGTAATTTAAATATGATGAAACTGGTTTTCTCTCAAAACACTTCTTGAGTACTTCAAGTTTGTAGAACTGAGCGGTACATTTCCTAGGTATAAAAGCATCAAAAGAGATATATGTCTTCAAAGAGTTTAACATGCTAAATAAAGAAAGGGCGCATGAAATTTTTAAAGAATGATGATGTTAGTTTTAATTAAATTCAAGAATTTGAAGGAGATACTTTCTAATTAATAGGTAACGAAGAGGCTATCTGTTTTTTCCTATTGAATACAAATTCTCCTCTTTTTAAGTAGGATTTTTTGCACTTCATTTTTTATTGTTTATCCTGGATATATGGGCCATTTACTTTGCTTTATCATGTTCTCAGATGTTTATCATTTCTGTTCCTATTATCTCAGTATTATTATTCATGATAAGTTTGTAGGAAGTCTGAAAAATATTTGTTAAATTTCTTTTTGGTACAGTTTAAAGACTGCAGTTTCTGATTTGTGTGTCCTTTTTCTTTTCTTCTTAAAATAACTTTTAAGACATTTACATTCTGAAATAACCTGTAGTGCAAAACTCATGTTTCAGTATTATCTTGTCATATACACAGTATAGAAGCCAAATATCGGGAGGGAGCTCTGCAGCTTACTCTGCTAAAGTTTTTATTAATCTCTTTGAAGCACGTTTGTGGCCAGTGTAGCAGCTGGTTGCAGTAGATGAGACAGAGCTACTTAAGGCAGATGGAAAGTAGCTCCGCCTCAGGGAGACAGACACTTAAACAATTCAGGGAAACCCTGAGGCAAATTCACAGGATTATGAAGAATGGCCTTTGGAATTATGGGAGGAGGACTGATTAATTCTTCATGTAGAGGTCATGAGAATCATTGCAGAGGAGGTACTTTTTGAAATGGATTGGGGAGCAGTGGAATTTCACCTGGCAAAGATTAATGGTATACCTGTCGGAGGGAATCTTAGGAGCGAAAGCAAGGAAAACTACTGTCGAATGGTTTCTTTGATTATAATTCTGCAATTTTCTTGTACTGGCTCCTGGAGCTTTTTGTGGGGAGTAGTATGGAGATTAAAAAAGGATTTTAATGGCCAGGGATTTAGTTCAGTGGTTCTGGCACCTGTCTTGGAAGTGCAAGGACCCAGGTTCAACCCTCAGTAACTACATACCATACTGGGCTTGGAGACTTACACCCAGCAGCAATCAGTATCAATACCACAGTACCAATACCACAGTGCCTAGCATGGCGGCTCATGCCTGTAATCCCAGCACTCAGGAGGCAGAGGCAGGAGGATTGCTGTGATGTGAGTTTCAGGCTGAGCTCAGGGCCAGCCTGGACTACAAAGCGAGACCCTGTCTCAAAAAACCTAAAAAAAAAAAAAAAAAAGAAAGAAAAGAAAAGAAAAAGGATTTTAAGAATGTAGTGAGGATTTTAGTTCTGAGACAGTGATACAGGGGAATCAAGCCTAGATCTCCCCTTGATATATACCTGAAATTGGAGTTGATGTTCTCTAAAATTGAAGAACGAATTTTAGGAATGAGGGATGGAGCTTAAGAGTAGGAAAAAACCTTATTAAGAAAGAAAGCTTTTGCGTAAGAGAGGCAAAAGGGAGAAGAGGATCCAAAAATGGAGACACATCTACCTCACTTCCAAGTGGGTCCTTATGCAGCAAAGCCAGGAGGTGAGGCGGGTTTAAAATGGGGCAAAATTACAGTCAGCCAGTATTGCTGCAAATACAGTAACTTAGGTAACACTAGTATAATGAGAAATCACAAAATGGATGGTACTATGATCATCCAATAAGATTACAACAGTTGTTCAGATAACATTAAGTGGAGATCCAATAAGAAATCAAGTCACATAACAAGCATACAGGAATTTTTTATCTAGTCGCTCTTCTGGTTACAGTCTTTGCCTTCCACCCCAGGGGGCTGGTGCTTATCAAGTATTGTTAATTATCTTACAGAGGGGGGTAGCACCTTACTTAGAATATCACTCACTACTGTGTATCCTACTTGGGAAGGGTATTTTTCTCCTCTGGCAACTCTAACCTCCAGGTTGATTTCTTTGTTTTCAAAGCTGCTCCAACTGTAAAAATGTCTCCTAGCTTTTTGCCTGTCACAAGACAGTCAGCATCTCCCGTTCCATATCCTCTATCTTCAACTGGGAGTGTCCCTTTGCTCATTATTGGTAAGATACAAGTTTTTTGTTTGGTTTTATTTACCAGGCTTTCTTTTTTTTTGTTTCATTATTGTCATTTAAGCTGCTTTTCCCTCTCAAAGAGTGCTGAGGCACATGACAAACCAAGAGAAGCAAGCATTTTACCCCAGAAAGCTGGTACTTGTACACAAGAAATACAAGGAAAAAAGAGGGGAATTAGCAGGGACTGAGGTTAGCAGCGGGCGGCTCAGGAAATGGCGACTGTACCACTGAATCTGCCCCGGGTTTGGAGCTTACTGGCCTCCAGGCCCATGCCGGAAGAGCGCCCAGGGACTGAGTTTAGCAGCGGGTGGCTCGGGAAGCGGTGACTGCAGCACCGAGTCTGCGTCACTGAATCTGCGCCGGGGCTGGAACTTACTGGCCTCCAGGCCTGCACCGGAAGAGCGCCCAGGGACTGAGGTTAGCAGGTCAGAGTCTGATTTTCTCCACAGTAACTGCAGAAGCACATCCAGTCAGCTTGTATTGGTCCCAATACAGACTGGAAAGAGCAACCCAGGAAACACTGCTATTTTAAGGTTCCTAACTATTAAAAGGAAAGTAACTTGGAACAAACAGTGCCAGGAAACAGGGCAGGTCAGAGATGAGGAAACACTCCAAATCTCAAACACAAAGATCCTCTCCTCGAAGTAACACAGGGGGAAGGGAGATAGAGAAGTGTGAAGCCCAATCTCCAGGGCCCTCGGAAATGGTAACCAAAGCAGATCTAGTAAAATGGAAATCAGAACTGATCTCTGAGATGAAAGCAGAGATATTGGACACTGTCAACATGATGATTAATAAAGCTAAAGAGGAAATCATGGAGCTGATAGAATGCAAGATAGCAAAAGCACTGAAACCTTTTAAACACCTACAAGCAGAAGCCCAGGAAATTAAGAAAGAAAATGAAAGCTTGCACAATAAAATGAATTTGGCAGAAGACCAAATTTCAGACCTAGAAGACAGGATCTCAACCAATGAACTGGAAAGGCATAATCTATGGAAAAAAGCAAGCGATAATGAAAAGGCAATCCAGCAGCTCCTAGATGATTCAAAGAAGAATAACATAAGATTGATTGGAGTCACTGAGGAAGCAGGAGACAATGCTAAAGACATCAAAAAGCTATTCACACAGATAATGGCAGAAAACTTCACAGAAAAAGGTCAAGACTTGGACATACAAATATATGAAGCATACAGAACGCCACATGCCCGTGACATGAAGAAATCTACACTGAGGCATATCATCATAAAAGTCCCAGATATTCAAAAAAAGAATGAAATACTGAAAGCAGCCAGAGAAAAGAAAACAGTTACATTCCAAGGGAAGCCCATCAGGATCACAGCGGACTTCTCAACTCAAACACTCAATGCAAGAAGAGCCTGGAGTGAAGTCTACCAACCCCTAAAGGAAAACAACTTCCAACCCAGACTCATGTATCCTGCAAAATTATCCTTCAAAATTGATGGGGAAATAAGATACTTTCATGACAAAGAACACCTGAAAAACTTCACAAATACAAAACCCATGCTCCAAAACATTTTAAAGAATATCTTGGAGAAAAATAAGGAAAGTTACAAATCCATGAGACCTAATCGAGTCAACCCATGGGAACAAACAAGAAACTGATGGGGAAAGGGCAGAAGTACAATAACACAGCCAAGAACAGGAAAACATGGCAGCACTAAATTTACCTGCATCAGTCATAACGATTAATGTCAATGGACTCAACGCGTCAATTAAGAGATGCAGACTGGCAGAGTGGATCAAAAAACAAGATCCTACAATCTGCTGTATACAAGAAACACACCTAATTCAGAAAGAAACCCATGGACTAAAAGTAAGGGGATGGAAAACAATACTCCATGCGACTGGAAACAGCAAGAAAGCAGGAGTGGCCATTTTATTTGCAGACAAAATAAACTTCAAGCCAAAGCTGATAAAGAGAGATAAAGACGGACACTATCTTTTAGTCCAGGGAAAAATCCAA
>PVIR01039895.1:0-13640 GCA_004026965.1 Petromus typicus
AAGGGGACAATGTTGAGATTGTAACAAAAAAGTAAGGAAACAAATTTTATATATATGGGGGGGTGGTAGGGTGGGTGGGGCTATGGGAAAAAATGAGAATTAAGTTGTGTCTTATACTGGTACAAATCCCCATTATGGAGTGCAATCATGATGTGTATATTTAATGTACCAATAAAGATAATTTTTAAAAAAATAAAAAATAAAAAAATAAAATAAAATCACACAGATAGATTAAAAAAAAACAAAACAAAAAAAACAAAGCCCAGTGCACAGCTATTGATGAAGCCAGAGCTGTAAGAGGTCAGGATAAGGTGCCACCATTGAGACAGGAAGGAAAAAGTTAGAAAATAATGTATCCAGATCAGTACTGTATTGAAGAAAGTACAGAGAAAGAAGAATGAAGATAAAGCTCAGGGTTGAGCTTACATGAATTATTCAGTCTTTGCCAGTTAAAGTAGGGAAGAGTGGGTTGGGAGCAACGAAAGTGGAGAGTTTTATTTTGGACCGAAGTTAATGTCATCTACATGACATCAGGATGAAAAGATTTCAGTCGGACCGAATTTGAAGACAGAGGATGATACTCTGTTATAAAGCAGGTTATTTCAGTTTAACAGAAAATGTTTCCTTAAATTAATGAAATGAGATTCAATCTTAACTACTGCAGAAATGTAAATCATAATACAAAAAGCAGTTTAAAGTACTTTTATCCTGTCTGGTAGTAACTTTTAGTAGCATATTTCTTGTTTACTGTGGCCTTAGCTTTTATTTTTCCTTTAGCTATTTTCATATTTGAGTTTACCTTAATTGGAGTACAACCAAAAAAATCAGTATTTCTCTTTGCTTAATTCTTTAACTTTGAGCCACCACGCCTGGCACTGTGGTATGTGGTACTGGTTGCTGCTGGGTCTGAGTCTCCACACCCAGCATAGGTATGTGGTCACCAGGGATCAAACCCAGGTCCTTGCACTTGCAAGACAGGCACCGGAACCATTGAGCTAAATCCCCTGACCAATTCTTTAACTTTTAATCTTGATCATTTATAAGATATACTACAGGAAGTTAGGGATATCTCCATACAAATAGGTATGTTTATACCTATGTATATATACCTGTGTTATCCTCTTGTCTAACAAAGAAAAGCAGCATCACTGAAATGAAAATATGTCATCATTTCATAGATTTTGGTTTAAAACCTTAAAACTTTTACTTTAAAATCACTTTAGCTGGAAAGATACAAAACACTCATGTTTCAATTGTGTGTCGATTTTTCCTCATTTGAAGGGCACACTTCACTCTCCTAAGAGATTCTGTTCCATGGGACATAATCACCAGTCCCGGAACATAAAGGCCACTATGTGGAGTGGGATCTAGATGTAGCATATTATAAAAATGTCAGTCCACTCTATCACCCAACAATAGTCTTGCCAGACTGTGTTTTATGAAGTGCTTGTTCTTTATTGACTTTTAGTGAACAAACAAAAAATGAGAGCCTACTTCAAAAAGTCAGACTTCCTTAGATGGTATTCATAAATTTTAAAAACTGCAGCTAGCATTTAGGTTTTCTGAGCAGTGCTGTAAGATATTTAAAAGCCCAGCCTTGAAGGCCAGTCAGGCTGTCTGGTTTGTCATGTTTCTCTTTACTCTCCTTGTAGCCCGAGGCAGAGTCACACAATTTTTGAGCACTCATTGGCACCGTGTTAGGTGGTAGGAGCCCTGAACCAATAAACCCAACACTCATCTTAGTAACTGCCAAGTCTACCTGACTTCTAAGATGGAGCTTTGTGCTTGTATCCCTGGCACTCAACATACCAAGGCAAGAGGATAATGACTCAAGGCCATTGTGGATGAGGTCACAAAAACCCACATCCAAACAATAAAATAGAAACACTATAACTTTCATTTTAGAAACTTTGCTGAGTAATTCCTCAGAAATGGGCAACTATGATTTTACAGAAGCCAAGACTCCTTGATTAAACAGGAACAGTCCCTGAAAGAACATACACTGTGTGCTGTGATTACTTCTAACTGGAAGTAAGTTTTCTGCTGGAAAAGCTGCTGTGCTCTGGAAGCAAAGTAAGCTGCTAACTCTCATCTCAAGAGACTCTCATTCCTGCATGGCAGTGTCCTGGTGATCGCTTTAATGATGTGCTACACTGAACGGGAGTCATTTCAAATCTCTTGTCTAGTGAAATGTCCAAGTACACCCCATATGCATAACACAGCAGATGAGAAACTACCAGATAGGATCTGTGTGTCTCCCTGAATCAAAACACTGAGTCCTCTGTACACAGAATGTGCACACATCTGTCTTCTTTCTTGCCTATAACAAGTGCACAAGTGTTTCTCTTCCTGTTAAGTTTAACCCTTCATGAGTATTCCAGATCCTATCCCACCATATTTTCTCAGAAAACTTATGTGGTGATTATACTTTTTCTGTTCTTTCTTTTTTTTTTTTTTTTCCTTTTTGAGACAGAGTCTCACTTTATAGTTCGTTCAAGCTGGTCTTGAACTCACTATGTAGCTTAGACGCGCCTTGAACTCAGCAATCCTCCTGTCTCTGCCTCCCGAGTTCTGGGATTGCACACGTGAGCCACCACACCCAGCATTGTGGTATGTGGTACTAATTGCTGGTGGACATGAGACACCACCACACCCAATATTGTTGTATGTGGTTACCAAGGATCAAACCCAGGTCCTTGTGGTGCAAGATAGGCACCAGAACCACTGAGCCGGATCCCCAGACCTTTCCATCATTTATAAGCATGCCCAACCCTCAATATTTCCTTCAGCCTCAAAACCTCCTCCAGTGACCACTTTTCATTCTTCCCATGAGGGACAAATTTCTTGAAAACATCACTTGTATTTTCTTAATTTAAATTTGTCTTCTAACATTCTCTCTTCAGTTCAGGATTCTTCCAATAGCATTCAAGAGAATATTAGTGCATCAACAAAAAATAGCTTTTCCTATATTATCTATAATCTGCAAGTGGATAAATCAAGTCTTGTCTTGTTTGGTATTTTGGCAGAATTTCACATATCCCAATTCTGAGACAAAGATTTCATTCTTTAGCAGAGAACTCTCCTTGACTTCCGTATCCAAGGCTTCCTTCTCAAGGGCCATGAACACTCAGCAACCATTGCTGTACTCATCCATTCATGGGTTCAGTGGGACAAAAGAGGCACAAAAGTATACCTCAGTGCCCCACATGTTGCTCCTGGTCTCATAGCATGAGTGCCTCTCACTCACCCCTAATGGCAGAGTTGTTCACTTCTGCCATAATGGTGACTCTCACTTTCAGGTTCTTAGACTCAAATGTCCAAATTGCGCTGACAGCAGATGACAACTGTAGTTCACAGCAAAGCTCACTGTGCCCCCTGTCAAGAACGAGTCTCCTTTGGACATCAAGACTTTGAAATCTGCACGTGTAGAGCTGTGAGGACAAGAAGCATGACATTCCTCAGCAAGTCACCAAGAGAGGCAGCATGGAAGGCTCGGAAGGCCACTGTTCACTGAGTCTCTTTGTTCCTGGACACAGAACCCTACCATGGTACTTGTTCTTTCAAAGCTTTACCTCTGCCAATGTGAGCCTTCAGGAGGACATCTGAGTAGTCTGTGAATGATGTTTCTGCACAGTATCTGGCTTCAGCCACTCCATGAAAGCTAACTCTTGCATTGTCTTTAGCCTGTGTTCTCTTCCTTATCAGGATTAGAAGCTGAAATATGCTGGAAGTTAGCCTTAACTAGCCGGCAAGCCCGGAAAGGAATTGGGAAGAGATCCTGAAGGGGACCCTAGTTATCTTAAGTGGATAAAAGTCTGGTAGGAAAAAGGTAGTCTGTGTTCTTCAGATCCTAAGGAATCCAGAATTGTCGACTCAGTTACTACATCTTATGTTTCAGGATTCCATGTCTCCATCACACTGCATGTAGCAGCACAGACATATTTAGATACTGAGCATCCCAACGTCTGTGGAGCACACATTCTGTGCAGCTTCATTTGACTCTTCTGCATGGAGGACAAGGGACACTTTGTAAACTACCAAGAGGCTCTGTCCTCATTCTCCCTCTGCAGGAAGACAACACAGCTTAGTACTAACAAGCCAGTTCTACTATTTCCAAAAGCCTAGTTCCCCGCCCAGCTTCACTGAATGTCTGAATCATCACACCTGCTAAGGTGTTCCCCTAAGTAGCACAGTTTCCTAAGTGCTGAAATACCTAACAATTGAGTCACCAACTTGTGCCTGGGGCGATCTGCTTAGAATGGCATCTGTTTTGTTGAATGAGTGCCTAGCGAGCCAATTCTGGGTCCTGCCCCACCACCTGTCCCATCGGACCATTCTCATTACCACTCATGTTCACTGAGGCCCATTGAGAAGCAGACAGCAATATGAGGTTAAACACCTAAGCCATTTATTTGGGACAGGCGAAGGAGAAGGTAGAGGGAACCTCGACACTGTGATTTTTATGGATGGAGCACAGGAGGTAAGGACTGAGTAAGAGAAATCAGGGAGAAGCACAGTTCTAAGAGTGTGAGGCAGGCCAAGGAGCACCCCACCCAGAAACAGAGAAGAGCCCACCATCTTGAGGCCGTGGGCTGGCCTTCGTACTCTCACCAGTCCTTGGCTGAAGGCAACTTAGGAGCGTAGCCCCAGAACAAAGGTCGTGTCAGACCTCTAGGGGCTGGAGATGAAGCAATTAGTCAGCTATGCTCTTTGTAGCTGGAGATTTAAGCAGTAAATTTTCATGACTGTCACATCTGAGGTTCTCCTTTGCTATGTTACAAAATGTAAGATTTCTGACTTAAAATAGATAACCAAGTTTCTTAAATCAAGGCCTTCAGATAGGACTTCAGACAGGTTGTTAGCTTCTTAAAACAAATGGTCACGTTTCTCCTTCAGTACAAAACTTTTCTGGTTTATGGCAATGTTTTCTCTCTCTCTTCCAAACACATGTTATCATGATTCTGTTTTGAATTTGAAGTAAGCCACAGTTGAACCGTAAAACAAGTGAGTACTGGAATATGTGATAAAGAGTAAATGGCTCTGTGAAATAAAATGGTAATTCATTGTATTGATTTTCTAATAATGGTGCATGCCCGCAAGACCCACAGTCAGCATTCTTTATGATGGTTTTCCCCAAACCCGGAAGTGTTGCACTCTATGAATTAATGTGCTGCTGCAAAACTGAATAGAACTGAAATTGTATTTTAATTTGACTGCCTCTGTTATGAAATTTTACTATAGTCCCAGTTCCTTTCAGTCTCAGCAGCAGCTTATACCATACTTAAAAGGCACATGAAGCACTGTTTATAACAGCTGTTGTTTTTCCTATTAATGCATTTTAAATAAGCTTCTTTTCTAGATTGACAACTTACACTATAGCTCAGGTTGCTGAGAATTTGAATATAAAAGGAATCCTGGTGGGTAATTAGCATACTCTACTACCCCTGGGAAGAAGTTATATTTTTCATAAATGCTCCTAAGTACAGATAGTGTATGCTTAGTATGTATTTTCTTCTAAGTTTAAAATTAACTCATACCATGGGAAGGACTGCTGTTTAGGATTTTGTTTTGTTAGAGACTTTCTTTGTCCTTTGTGACCTTTGGTGCAAACTTCCTCAGAATGAAAGAGGCTATTGCACATAAGATCCAATGATCAAAAATATAATGAGAAGCTGGGTCCTCTTAAAGATTGACCCTTAGAGCTATGGCATATGCAGAGTCACTCTTGATTCCACATAGATAGGTCCTTTTTGTCCAGCCAGCAGGGGCTGGGTTGTCTCTTAATGGTTCACATCTGTCTGTATAAACCTCTGCTTCCTCTGGAGAAAGACCCTCAAGCAATGGCACTGTTGCCTCCTTCCTCCTGCCCTTCTGAGAAACATGCAGTGACTACTAGATGAAATGATACAAAGGTTCAGAGCCCATCTTTCCTCAAAGAAGGACAAAAATTGAGAAAAACCACTACTGCAGAAATTCAATCAGTAAATCACCTGCTCATCTCTGACCGCCTGTGAGGAACCCAGCCTAACAAGCACACAATAATATAATCTTAATAACTCCTTGAGAGTTACATGGGAACCATGTTTCCTTTTAAACAGCAGAGTTTAAATTTGGTGGCAATAAAGTCCCAGAGGGAAAAAATCAGATTGTAGAAAAATGAGTGGGAAAATACACAAAGTGCTGCCTGGTTGTAACCAATAAGTTAATGAATCTGAAATCTGGAACAAAAAAAAATACATTCAACTTTTCTAAACACCCTCTACCTGTAAAGGAAAGAATTGAGCAAAGTCTAGCACTGCTGGAGGTACAAGTCATCAAACTCCAGGAGCAGGGAACAAGTTTCTGTGTGGAGAGGTGAGTGAGAGAGAAAGGGAGGAGACCCCAGTCATATTAACACTAAACTTGAAAAAAAAAATTTTCCCTTGAAGTATAAAGCTGTGAAAAGAATAACAGGCAACTTTTCAAAACTCTAACATATCAAAAGATGTGAGGCACAGAAATGAGTAAGGTGTGAAGACGGAGTCTCCTGAGACCAGAAGAGAATTTTTTGAAATGGAAAACTTGATTGCCAGTTCCAGAACTAAACCAAGTCCAACTTGTCCTATCCAACTCTGAGAGTAGATTAGCTGTGTGTTCCAAATGGCTTATGTTTTGACAGCATAGAGTGTTGTCATGGAGGACTGTTTCCTGGAGCTAATCATTTCCAAGAGTTACAGAAACAACTCACTTGTTACTATGTCTTTCTTTCATCATCTAATCATGCTAGAATCCATAGCTCCAGTCACCCTTTTGCTAGGCTCTTGCACTCTGAGATGCATCCATCAGCCTGGGACCAGGTGCTAGACAACTAGGGATGATTCATGAACTGGTTCTTATTTTTATTTGAGACCTCACCACATGACCTTTAAGCTCCATATTTATACTACCATTCTGTTCTGGATGTTGTGGATCCTCCAAGAAGATAGAAGAATTATTTACAGATTTTCTTTTCTTTCTGATCTCTTTCCAGAATCACTTTTAATATCCATATTTCTACCAACAATTCCTTCACACAGTCTCAGATAGTTTTGCCATCCATTTCAAACTGTACTCGTCTCTTACCCATCACCCAGTTCCGGACACACTAAGAGGTCTTTGTTCCAGTCAAAAGCCACTTCTCACTATCAAAATTTGTATCAGTTAGCTAAGGCTTCCATAAGAAATAATTCAGATTATATGGCTTAAATAGCAGAAATTTATTTTATCATGGTTCTGGAGGCTGCAATTCAATGGTCAACTCAAAATATATTTTCTATCAATGTCTGTTGTAACTCCACCATGGTAAACAAAAATGAGAAATCAAGAGGCCCCTCTTTCTATTTGTGGTATGCGCTTCCCCTGGACACGTCTACCCCACTACCCATTCATGTCGTACCCACATCTACTTTAACACCTTCCTTTACAGCTGCTATGCTGGGCCTGTTTCACTGGAATAGAGAAAGTGATCGCCCCTCAGGCTTTTCCAACATGAAGACTGCTATATTAGAAGAGTCTTATGCAAATAGAGCAACTTTGATTGGGACTTCCAGGGATTTTGAAATTCTGGTCTGGAACATGTGATCACATGGAGGATGAGGAGGATTTCAGGGGCTGGAAAATAAAACAGGCCCAAGGATTATTTATTCTAAAATGCTAATGTCCCTATACTGAAGTCCTTGCTAACTCCCAAAATAAAATACCATTGGGTACTACACCCTTCCTGAAGTTAGTTCCTTTGTCACTAACTCGGTTTTGCTTTCTTACCTTTAAAAATCAAACAGGTTGGCACAAAACACATTTTTCGTGCAATGCTCATTCCTGTCCAAGAGCCAGGTGAGCAGAGAGATAGGAAGGTTGTCTATTCCTTCACTCCTGTTTCCTTAACACCTAGAACAGTGATTGTGACAGTGAATATGGACTATTTGTTTTAAGTAACTGAAATTTCTGACTTTAAAATGATTTCTAAGAAAATTCTATTGATCTCTGTTCGCTCTAACTGTGGTGGAGAACATTCTCCCCAGTGGGAATAGGGAATTCTCAATACCGACAGAGATATGGATTATGTTTAATTCCTTGAGTTACTTTCCCAAATGAGGTTGAGTCACCAAAGCAGGTTTATGGACTATGCAAATTTCCCTACTATTGCTGTGATGCCAGACTAGCTGCAATCCCAGACCCAGATACACTACTAAATAAGCAATGCCTTCATTGCTTCTATTAATTTCCAAACTTAAATAGTACTTCAATCATAAAGATTTTTCTTTGGAAAATGCAAGTTTTATCCCAGGTTACCAATGCTGAAGATGCAAAATTCTGCTCAATTTCATCCAACATATGTTCAGTTTTCTGAGGGGACCTGGTAAAGTGAGAAAGGATTAATCTTCAGCACAACCTGCAGGAGAGAAATGTAGACAAAAATCATTTGTCTTCCAAATACAAACATTATTCTGTTACTCTCTTTCGCAGTCTCCTCTTCAATACAGCATTTTTGATTTGCAATCAGAAAAGGCCGCTGAAGCCCATTAGTAATTCTCAAGTCTCTGGATGTGTAGTTTATTCCAAATGTGAAATATATCACTGTGGCAAAGCTTTTGTTTTAATGAGAAAATTCCCCAAGAGAACTGTCTCTTAGTAGTATACTGATCACTTAGAAATCCCAGAGTCACTGTACCATACATAATGTGTGACACTTATGCAAAATTCTAAAATTTCTTAGAACTGTAAAATGGGAAACTATTGAGTAAATGTCACAGTCTTCCCATTTCACATCCTACAATCTCTATTCTACCCCAATGTTTTTTAAACTTTAATGATGAAACAAAAGATAATTTTTCACTGTGTCTGTTATTTTGCTTATTGCTAAAGAGTTAAGTTCAAGGTGAGAAAGACTGAATGCAAGATGTCTCTCCAGTAAAAGAAAAAAATCTCTGAGGCTCCGCATCTTGGCTGGTCAGACTCTGAAGGGTCAGATACACAACTGTGGCCTGAGAGGTAGAAACTGAATTTGGTGTTCAAAGACTTGAACTGATTTTCTTCTCAAAGATGCGAATCTTTACAGAAGATGTGAGACTCAAAACAACGCTAACTATTCTCATCCTATAATTATAGGCTGTTTTCATCTTTGTTCACACAATGCTAGAGTTATTTTAACCTCCTGTATTTTGAATAAGTTTGTAAGTGTGCATTCATTTACATGCTATTGAGTTTGTTTTGTTAAGCAGTGAGTTACATGTTAGTTCTTTAACCAGGATGAGAGTAGCCTATTATCTGAGAATACTTTTGTCCCACTTCTAAAGTGCCTTCCCAGGAATTGTACACCCTGTACAATACCAAGTGTCCCACTCCGGCAGGCAGCTGCATTAATTCTTCTCAGACTTCTGTCAGCCTGTGGAGTCCTTCTTTAGGTAATTTGGGTTTTGAGATTGTTCTTTTTTCCAGAATTTCCAAACGGTGAATGATATTGGCTATTTATGTTTGTTCTTTGGCTCTAATGTTTGTCAAATGGAGTTGGAGTAGACAAAGGATGATTCAGAACAGAGAGAACAAAATGAGAGTCCTCAGATACCAGACACATCTTCCTCATTTTAGGTGTCCTTTGTCTAAATCACAATATTGTAAAGGAATCATTAAAGGAAGATACCACCTTCATTCAAAATGGTACCAAGATACTGTCCTTTGTCAGAGGAGTGGGTAAAACTTCAATATGAAAATCATGCCAGATGGAAACTAGACCAAATGATGAAATATAAGTCAACTAATGTAAACTCACCCAGGGTACAGTGCTTAATGAAATTAATTCTCTTTCCAAAATAGTCAGATACCTTCCTATCTTAGCTGCTTTCTGATAGTTACCTCTGAATTCCAAATCAGTACCAGTAAAAGTAGGCCCTAGAGGTGGATTGGCAAAGTTTCCAAGTGTCTCCCTTAGTTCATCACAATCCTTTCTTTTACTATCCCCTTTTTTTAGACAAAGTTTAAAAACCCTAGGGGAAAATACTGATATAGGGGATAGAGGAAACCAAGATGGGTACAATACCTTCTAGGAGGGATTTCCTCAGCAAACCACTGAGTGCTGAACACTGGAACACAGTCTGTGCTATTTCTATGTACTCTATGAGAGAAGGACCTCACAAAGAGTCAGAAAAAGAACCCGGGATAGAGTGCAGTCACACCCTGTCTCTGTGTATGCAGATGGTCAGAGGGTAACGCACTTGCCCCGGCTGTCGGCAAAAAATAAATCAGAAATATCACACTTGTCAGAGGATGAGAAATCAAAGAAAAAACATGCATTAATCCCTCAATAATACTCCGCTCCCTGTTGAGAAAGGAGAGGAAAACAATGCCCGTAAAAACTATTTCAAGATTAAGAAGGACCCTTCAGGAACACATTCTCTATTCTCAAGAGAGCAGAGAGAATTATAGCGTGTTTGGAAGAGGATAAGTTGTAAGAGAGATCAGACTGAGATTTAAAAGAAAAGGCTACTGAGTTAGATAAAAAGAAAATGAGAAATAAAAGCAAAATGAGATTTTCAACCACACTGGAAAATTTTTCTACCATTAATTCATCCTTATGTCCTTAAAATTAATCTCCCTTATCCCTGATATATTATTCTTTAATTATGCAGGATGCTCTATTAAAATTGCTAGTTTTTTAAAAAAATCTCTTCATTAAACTCCTTTTTTGAATTAGAGATTATTTTTGTGTTATTCAAGTCTTAAGGTTTTAAATTAAAATTATAGAGATTTTTAAAAATAATTGTGAACATTTTATGCACTATATTTGGAACAACATAAATAGCATAAAAATAGTTCCTTGACAATTTGCAATAAGAGCCTGATAAGATTTTGCCCATACATTGTGGAAGAGGGGATATTCATCATTTTTCTCAACTCTATCTCTAATTTTTATTCAGTCGTATTTTCAGTATTACTCTGTGCTAATTTTAGGTAATTGTCTCTGAAAATCACTCATTTAACAAAATTAATTAAACTTTCAGTATAGACCTATAAAAATTATTTTTCTATCATTTGAAAATAGCATAATCTGTTGTCCTTTTTCAAAATATTGTATATTATTATTCTCATTTTTTGTGAATAAACCTAATTTTATTTATCCTCCCAAGTCTATATATTTCTAGTCTAGTGAAATGTCTTCTTTTGTTCTCTAGGTATACATAAAATGTTTCAAAATATGAGGACAAATCAAATAAGAAAACATATTTTTCCACATAATGATTAAATTTTTTAAATTACATAAAATTACTCTTTTGGCTTGTAATGCTTGTTGAAAAAGTAAGTATCCATATACAGGAAGCACTTTCTGCCTTTAAAAACAATGTTCTAGTCTGTACTCGCTTAATTTTAATGTCCCCAGAGAACTGAAACACATTGGGGAGTTTCCAAAACCCCACTTAGTTTAAAAGTTAGTCAGTACAAATTTACTCTCTCAAATGGAAATTTTGGATATGGGTTTCTTAATTGAAATTCTACATCCAGAACATATTGAGAAGGAATTATACTTTGATAGCATAACGGTATGCTCACTAAGAAAGAAAATTCTGATTAGAAAACTCCTTACAAGTAAGAGTACAGTTTAATAATTCTGCATCGTGTTGCTTTTATGACACTTCAGTACGCAAGTACCTGTGTCATTTAACTCATAGAATCTCCCTTAGTTTGAATATAACTGTATTAGTTTTCCATAAAACTAATAAAAAATACCTGAGACAAATCAATTTACGAGGAGAAAAGTTTTATCTTTCTCTCACAGTTCTGGAAATTGTAGTCTGTGATCAACTGGTCAAATTGATGGCTTCCATCCTGTGACGGGGCAGCTCATCATGGCAAGAGCTCATGGCGGGACAAAGCTGCTCACCCGGTGGCTGGCAAGTGAGAGAGAAGGAGAGGCGGAGACTGAGGTCCCACAATCCCCACCTCGGGAGGCCCCAAGACCTGAAGATGCTGCCCAAGCTCCACTTGTGAGTCCCCACATCCTCCCAGGACACCAAGCTGGGAACCAAACCGTGAATACATACGCCTCTGGGTCGCTCATCCAAACAGTTACCAGTTATCCAAACAGTATACCAGTTTGTCTTAAAATATACTTAACAAGTGACTTTATAAGCATAAGATTAATTTGATGAATTCTAAATCCTTTATTCACTCCAGATTTATCAGCTCAAATAGATCTATCCTAACCTGTTTGTGCAAAGTATAATTTTTATGGCACCTAAATGAAGAGATTTTAATAAAGGGGCTAACACAACTTTATTCAGACTTATGCTCCTGGATGAGATATATAATTATTGAGCTGATATAATTTATTGGCCCTAACGAGTTCCTCCTAGTAATTATTCCAGTGAAGCTCCCAGCTGCAGAATGGGAGGAAAATACTGCTCCTTAAAGTTTTCCATCATTTTCTATGATTCCATTAATTCCTCTTTTGCATTCACTTTTCCTTTTTTTTGCTTTTCCCTTTTTTCTCACATAAATTATTATCTTTCCTCTTCAGTTCTTCATCTTTCCATCATCTCCATGTTTGGAAAATAGGAACTTCAAGTTTGATTAGGATTCCGGTAGGGATGTTCCCGTGATGTAACTCCCAGAGTCAGTCTGGGGTTTCACATTCAAAGACAGATGGCAAAACCAGACGAGCACACCCGGCAGCTTGCACAATTTTCAGCTGAGGAAATTATCTCAAGCATCTGCAATCACTGGTGCCTAAGAAAACAGAGAGAAAGAGAAGACTAGAAATGTTCACTCTTCAATGAAAACGTAGTTTCATTTTCTCTGACATGAAAATATAAGAAAGTTGAAAGTCCTTCAGAGGTTATGATACAAAACAACAGAGACACGACTATAATCTTCTATGTGCATAATTTATTTCTCTATAGTAGGAATTTTAACTGAGAACTAAGCAGTTTCACAGACATCATGTTTTATAATACCAGCCAACAGTGCTTCTTGTAGTGTAGGAGTATTTGCATTTTAAAAACTGATTTCAATGATAATTTCATATATAGTTTATGATCACATTTAACATTGAGGGTTTGTACCAGCACATGACACATCTTGATTCTCACTTTTTTCCCATTCCCCAGCTCTCCCTACAACTCCCTGCCCCCTATACACACAAGTTTTTTTTTCCTTTTTTACCATCCAAATGTTCTTTCCCTCCTGGGTCGGGAATTTAGCTCAGTGGTTCCGGCGCCTGTCTTGCAAGTGCAAGGACCCAGGTTCGATCCCCAGAAACCACATACCATACTGGGTGTGCAGACTCACGCCCAGCAGCAACCAGTACCACATACCACAGTGCCGGGCGTGGTGGCTCACGCCTATAATTCCAGCACTCGGGAGGCAGAGGCAGGAGGATTGCTGTGATGTGAGTTGGAGGCTGAGCTCAGGGCCAGCCTGAACCACAAAAGGAGACTGGATAAAAAAGTTGTGGTTCTTCTACAGAATGGAGTACTACTCTGCCATAAAAAATGATAAGTTTGAATCATTTCTACTTAAATGGACATACCTTGAGGATATCCTCATAAGTGAAATAAATAGGTCACAGATAGATACATATCGCATCTTTTCTCTGGTATGAGAAAATGAAGATGTAAATGAGTCCTAGC
>PVIR01039896.1:0-13646 GCA_004026965.1 Petromus typicus
TGGACAGTGATCAAATAAGATCATTTTGGCTGCTGTATTGAGAATAAACTAAAGAGGGATTGATAGATACCGAGACAAGAACATACTTTGTCTTCCATCAGGAGGCCTCAAAAAATAACTCAGGACAAAGACACTGTAGGCTTCGGTGAGACAGCCACAGCCAAGGCAGTGAGATGTGTCTGTGTCCTAATGGATGCAAAGCATTAAATACTTCTATAATGAAGCATTAAATACTTCTATAATGATGGAGAGGAAAACAAAAAGAAGATTTGAGCATAAGCAAAGAGGAAAACGGGCCCAAGAAAAGGCAAAAGAAAAAGTTGGAGAGAAAAATTCAAAAACTAAATGTGGACATTTGTGCCAGTTAATTTTGATTGTCTGTGAGACTGGATTTGAAGACTCAGAGAGCTGGTAGGATTGTGAGGATACTGATCTCATCAATAGTCACTGATAAGTTCAGAGTAAATGCAATATTAGGAAGAGGGGCCTAGTTGAAGAATGTGGGTCACTGAGGACAGGACTCTGGAGACCATATCTGGGCTCTGGCTCCTGCTCGAGGCAGGTTTCCTCTCTCTGTATTCTCAATGCCATGATTTGAGATTCTTTCTTTCCAACATACACTTTGGCCATGATGTTCATGCTTAGGAGCCAGCCAGCCTTGAACCCAATGTTTTAAAGCTAAGAACTAAAATGAACTCTTCTTCCTAAATTTCCAGGATTCAGGTGTTTCTTCTCACAACAGATTTTCCCACTATGACAAATTTTCAAGTTCCTTTCTGTACAGTCAAAGAAATAACATATGTACACCCCTCTCAAAAGGTCTATCTTGATTCTAAAATTGTCATAGTATTTAAAGTCATAAAATGTATGAAATAACTGATGACTAAGTATTAAGTTCCAGGGCACTACTAGACTTTACAATGAAAATACCGAGGAAGCAATAGCACCAGGTAAATCTAAAATTGAGTAAGTAGTGAGATTAGGTGAGAAATCAAATGCTGCTTTTGGTTTGTTCGCTTATTTATTTATTTATTTATTTTGGAAGCCAGGTGATAACAATCATTCCAAGATAGTCGATGATGAGCTGTGAAAATTGTCTTTAACTCTCTCACTGTCTTGAGGTGATCACCAAGAACTGGTTATTATCTTTATAACAAACACTTCAGGGGTAACATTGCAAAGTTTCACTGATGAAATGAGGGAAAAACATGCCTTGAAAGGATGTATCCTGAAATGAGTGAGGGAAAGATTGGAGACAGGAAGTAGATATATGTTGCAAATCCAGCAAAAACATGAAGATGTAAATACAGGAAATCAGTTTTTGATGAAAAAATAACAGTGTGTTTATATGTTTGCTGAATAATGCAACACAGTAGGGTGGTGACCAATGAGGATCTGGTGACAAGGAGACGCAGACTGTGAGTAGACTAGACGGAATGGAGTTTGATGCAGAAGTGGATGTTGTGCTTTAGATAAATCCGTGGTGATCTTGTGTACACAACTGCTCAAAATAAAACCCTTGGCATTCGGCTCCCACATTGTTATTATACAGGAGAACATCTTCAGAAATTTTACATGGTGGCTTCATTCAGAAAATCCAACTCGGATATGATGTTCTGAAAGAATAAGCTAAAGGTTTTTTGTTTTGTTTTGTTTTGTTTTTCGTTTGTTTGCTTTGAGACAGGGTCTCACTATGTATGTCAGGCTGGCTTGGAACTCACCATGTACCTCAGGCTGCCCTTTAACTTGAGGCAATCCTCCTGCCTTGCATATGAAGGTATCTCCTCCTTTGCTGAGCTGCATACATCTGTTGGACTTTTTACATTTTATTTTGAGACAATGACATGAAAAGTGCCAGATTACTCAGAAACTTGTGATCCTCCTGCCTTAGCCTCCCCAGTATCTGAGGTTACAGGTTTGTCCAAGGAAACCTGGTTTAGAGAAAAAATTTTAATAAATATTTTCGTTGTTATCAGTGACTTATTTTAAGGAAATTATTTTTAAGTAGTGTTTTAATAAGTACTTTTAAAAGGCTTATTCTATATTTTGAGCTGGTTATTATTTCAACAATTATAGTAGCATAATATGTCTTTTCAATATGAAACTATTTATTAAAATCAATGAAGGAAACAAAGATAGACAAGGACACAGAGTGAAGTGCTCCCATTTCCACAGATATTGTGGAAGGAAAGAAAAGCATTGTTTCTACTGCAACTTTTCTTTTTAATTCATTTATCCAAGAATAATCAACACTACAATCCATATTGCCAAGATATTTATTACCGCAGGTAATTAAGCTCTTGCACTTGCTTTAGAAACATAATGCTATGAAAGAATACATAAAATGGTTATCATAAAATATTATAGATTTATCATAAAATATTATAGATTTATCATAAAATATTATATATATATATATGATCAGGCAAAGAAAAAGATTACTTCTAAATTGATTGATACTTTATTAATTAAAATAAGAAAAACAATATAAACCCGTAAACACTAATTTAAGTAGTAAATTGATTAACCTATACTTTCTGGTTTTCAATAATTCTTGAATGTCTATAGTCTTTTTTTTTTTTCTTACAATTTAGATTTCTTTCTTAGTCTTCCCTGTGGTTGTCTGTACACATTTGTAAAATCATTGAATTGCGGCACATATTTAGCTATAAAGATGTTGATAATTAAGCCTTAAAAATCAAGTTTTTGGCAAATATTCTAATTGATTATCATCTAATAAGAACCCGGAGAGATGGAATTCAAGCAGCGGAAAATGAGCCCCTGTTGATTAGGTGTCATGTCTGGGTGTGGACTGAGCGTTGGCCTCAGGCTGAGCCTGCAGAGGGCGCACATCTGCAGAACAGCAACGTTCTTCCTGCACGCTGACCGTGTGCGTGGGTGTGTGCGTAAGTGCGTACATGCACGCGCGTGTGTGTGCGTGTGTTGTCAGGGTTAGGGCCCTATTACTAGATCTGACTTCTCTGTAACCTCTGCCGAAACATGACCTGTTGTATGCCGCTGGAACAAAATCCAAGTACTGCTGACCTTGGAGCTTTCACGCTCATGGATTACACACTCACCTAAGTTCTCAGTTCTGCTTGCCGGTCAGCACTCCGTTGTGCTTAGCAGTGTGTTTTGCAGTCTTTTAAAACGTACAGCTTCCTGATTTATTTTCTGCAAATAAATTTATTGCCATTTTTTTCTTTTAAAGAAGTATCTGAATAAAAAATTGTCAGTAGTTGCCCCCAAATCCAACCACTAGCCCAGCTGCCTCCAGCCCTGTTTTGTTCTTTATGTCACTATATTAAATGGTCATTTCCATCTCAAAGTGGAATTCATCACCAGAGTTTGGGATCTCATTCATTCCACAACTGTTAAATTTTCTGCCAATAGATATTCTGTCTCTTTATTCATTTCTCCCATAAGTTTTCTCAGTGTTGTTCCATTTTAAAAACCAAGCTTGAATCAATTTGCCATTGAATTTTGATGTTTCCTTTGAAATTGTGAGATGATTTAATGTGGCACATGCTCCATGCACTTATATTTTCTTATTTATTAGACTCAAAGGGTTTCTGAAATAATAAAGTTTAATATCTGAGATGATTCTAAACGAAATAGAGAAGTCACCAGTCTTACATTGTAGACCCTGATTCTGAAGCACCTTCTAACCCATTCAGTGTTCTGCCTCGCTAACTTTCCCACCATAAAACATTGGCCTCTTATCTCATTACATTAGATTTTTTTAAAAGTGAGTAGTAATTCCCTAGATTCAGAGTAAAAAATAGTGACTAGCAGCATTCAAAAGTGAGAGGATTATATAAGAACAGCTTTAACAATTCTTTCAGCTATGAAATAATCTTGTTTTATCGAGTTGCCCCAATTTTACGCACTTCTCACTGTTTCTCAGTAAGAATAATGATCTTGAGGATTATGTTTAATATCAGACAGATGATAGGATAGGATTTACTTTTCCACAAGTCTCAATTATATTAAGTCAAAACATATCTATATAATGAAAAAATTATGCATGTATATCCCTAGAGTTATACATATACATGAATGTTTAAAACAATTTCAAAACTCTGAACAGGGCAAATAGTAAAATTCTATAAAGTACAGATTACATAAATGGATATCCTAGGGAGCTAGAATTCTATGTATTGGTGGGTAGAAAAAAGAAAGGGCTTATGAGAGGAAGCAAAGTTTTCCCACGTGTGTACAGGCAAAGAAATCCAAGAAGTTTCCAGTAAGGAAGTAAAGGTTCATTTGATGTTATAACCATTTAATAATCATTGGCATTCTCGAGAGACAAAATCTAGAGAAAAGTCTTGTTTTCACCTTAAGGATCAAAAGACTTTTGCATATACTACTTGGTTTTTAAAATCATTTTAAGGCTGGGGATTTAGCTCAGCAGTTTGGCACCTGCCTTGGAAGTGCAAGGTCCCTGATTTGATCCTTAACAACCACATACAGCAATGCTGGGTGTGGTGACCCATGCAATTTGGTATGATTCAGCAATAATACCACATACCACAGTGCTGGGCAAGGTGACTCATGCCTGTAATCCCAGGACTCAGGAAGATTGCTGTGAGTTCAAGGCTTGCTTGGGCTAAACAGTAAGCTCAGGGCCAGCTTGAACTAAAAAGCAAGACCTTGTCTCCAAAAAAAAAAAATGGTTTTAAATTAATGTATATTTAATTATATTAGACATATATATATATATATATATATACACACACACACACATACAGAGATCAAAATATATTAGTCTAATATAATTAATTTATGTATATGTCAATATATATGTCAATATAGAGAGATCAAAAATATGATGAATGTTTAAATTTTGAAAAATTTACTGTAGTGAAAACTATTGACATTCATCCTCTCAAATATCCCCTCACTTTGAAAACATATTGTTGCTACACTTTCTGAAGCAGTTCTGAATCTTCCTCCATGAGGGTCTTTAAAGAATTTGATCAAAAATATGGTGAATTTTGCTGCTATGTATCATTGAATGGGAAGATAGTTGTAAAAACATAACAGTGTGTCTTCTTTTACCTTATTCATCAAATCTGGCACCATATGGCTTCTAGTTATGTCTCGGTGTCAAAATAATCATAAGAGTTTATGTCTCAGTGTTAAAATAACCATAGAGTGAATGTTTTGAATTGATCCAGGACATTGAGGAAGGTATAATAGCGTAGGTGGGCTGGGGATTTAGCTCAGGGGTTAAAGCATCTGCTTTGCAAGCGTAAGATCCTTGGTTCAGAGACCTCTAGACTTCTTCAACAAAATGGAAAGTATAATAAGTGTGTTTGAATCAAGAAGGAATATTCTGAAGGAAATTAGTGGCACTATATTTTTAGTATAAATTTTCAAAAATGTGGGCATTCACCATGTTTTTTATCATATGTCATATGTGCATACATACTATTAGTGTTTTCTTTACAATGGGAGATATTTGGAATGCATAAATACTACATATTACCATTAAGCATTCACAATTTTGCAACTCTAGTTTCAACTTTGCAATCTATGAACTCAACCTAGATTGAGATTCTAAGTAAACACAGATTGATATGTACATGCAAAAGGATAATCTAAGTACTACTGGTTATAAAGCTGACTTAGTATTTCTCTGGAGTTTTTATTTACTAAAGATAAATTTATACCCTTCAGCTTTAAATTACATCTGTAAATTCATGTTTGAAGCAAAGTTAAACCTAGTTGTTCCCAAGGGGTTCACTATTAAATGTAACCCACTTTTACCCCTCCAGGGATGGTATAAAGTGTTTTAATCAGGTGAAATGTACTACTTAGAATTCTGCTTTTCTGCTGTTGGTAGATACTACCATGAAAACCAATTTAAGTTCTTTCAAGCGCTACCTATTTGTCTACGCAGACATGTGGGAGTTTGCTTCCAATTAACAAGGTTTCTGCAACTCTATGTGCACTGAAGATTTTTACTCATTCAGATTTATTTAAGTATGAAATGTCTCAAGTAATGTAAAGTTTAATAGGTTTCAAGTTAGAGAGTATAAGTCCACTGAGAAAATACTAACAAACTAATAGTTTTAAAACTATATTCAAAATAAAATTGTTTCTTAAATTAAAAATAATACTAATAGAATGTTTAAAATTAAACCCTAATATGTAGAATTAGGAAGAGTTGATGAGTTGGTGTTGACCTCTTAAAATTACTTGTGGGTCTCCAGAGCCCTTCTTTTCTTGTGGTTCTTTCCACTTCCACTCACTCAATCTTTCTTATGCACAATATGGAACCCTTCCTGAAAATTCCTTACGTCGTCAGTGTGCAAAGTGTCACAATGCTGCAATTTTAAAAGTCACATTTCTTGAACATATGAAAATTTACAACAGGTAGTTTCAACAAAACAGACAATTCATCTATAGGCCAAAAATATTCAGATTTCTGTTGCCACATTGAATTATATCCTATAAGGTCAGAGAAACATAGATGGACTGTTTTGGGGGAGTCCAGGGCAGAAAAAATGGAATAACTCTCATTTCATGCATTCTGTGTGTGTGTGTGCGCGCGTGTGTGTGTGTGTGTGTGTGTGTGCATGAAACCTGAGCCTCTGCACTGGGCTATATCTTCTGGCTTTTTCCTTTTTAAATTCTGAAACAAGGTCTAACTCACTTAGTCAAGTTGTAACTGAGCTGGAGGACTTTCTGCTGTGCTTCCCAGAGAGCTGAGATTGCAGACACTACCATCACTCCCTGCTTACTAATGCTTTTAATGAGATATAATAAATATGCTATAGCATTTGCTAATTTAATAGTTACTTGTCATCTAGAGCATTTATAAATTTGTGCAACTATTACACTAATTCTGTAAGATTTCATCATGCCCAAAAGAAGTAGAGTACCCACTTGCCCTTCCACTTCCTTGGCACATCCCCCACACGCGTCCCACTAGTGGTAGCTCACGTTTCCTCTCTGTATTCTTCTACTTTGGCATTATGTACAAATGCATTTCAAAATGTGTACTCCATTATGACTCTAATATTTCACTTAATATGTTTTCAAGGCATGCTCATATTATGTACTACATATCATTACTTCCTTTTTATAGTCAAATATTCTTCTAGTATAGGAATATACTGCATTTCATTTCTCTTCTTTATATTTGGGATGTTTATACCTTTTCAGTATTATAGAAGTAACACTGATATAAATAACTAAATGTAAAATTTTTATGGGGATAAACATTTTCCTTCTCTACTATAGTTCTAAGTATTACTGGGTTGTATGGTACAGGGTGACATACTGAGAAACTAGCAGGATGATTTTGTTCACTAGCTGCACCATTTTGCATAAGCCATGCGCAGAAGCTCTAATTTCCCTATGACTTTACAGCAGTTGTTACTTCTCCGTGTGAGCATGTCTTGTGAAGTGTGCAGTGGCATCTGGTTATGATTAGATCTTCAGTGAGTGATGGCCTAAGAAAAAATGAACATCCTCTTATATGCATTCTGCCCATTTCTATATTCTCTTTGGAGCAGAGTCTATTCAGAACTTTTAGAATTTTGAAATAGGATCGTTGTAACTTATTACTAAGTTATGAGCTCATTGTATGTACAAGTCCAGTGTCAGAAACATGATGTATCATTACTTTCTCCAATTCTATAGAACATTTTTAATCCTACTAATGTTGTCCTTTAGATAACACAAGATTTTAATTGTGATAATGTCCAACTAATGTACAGGGATTTTTTTTTTTTTTGCTTATGATTCTCTGCCTCTTAGGATTTCATATAATCCATGATTATAAAGAATGTCTCCTTTATTCTTTTCCAATATGTGTAATTTTAAGTTTTGTATTTCAATTTACAATATATTTTGAGTTTATTTTTACTCAAGGAATGAAGGAAATGCTGTGTATATTTATGTATATATGCATATATATGTATATATGTTTAAGAACATATAAATATATACATATACTCACATATATAAATATATAGATACATAAACATATATACATATAGACACACACATACATACACATATATTCTTTTATATATGTATAAAGAATATATATGTGTATGTGTGTATATGTATATAAAAGAATATATATATATATATGAATTCATATACATATGAATTAAAAGATTCATACTACAGTGACATATGTGCATATGTATGCCTAACACGAGAATACTGGAGTCAAATGGGACCTCAAGTCCTTGTTTTTTGAGGAATCTCCACACTGATCTCCATATTGGTTGTACCAGTCTACATTCTCACCAACTGTGAAGAAGGGTTCCTTACCCAACACAGCCTCTCCAGCATGTGTTGTTTGCTGTCTTTGTGGTAACAGCCATTCTTTGTAGAGATGGAATCTCAGTTTGTTTTAATCTGTTGCTCTCAAAGGACTAGTGATATTGAACATCTCTTTATATGTTTCTTAGCTCCCTTTCCTTTTTCATTTGAAAAATGTCTGTTCATTTCAGATTTCTATTTTTGAGTTGGGTCTTGAAATTGGAGGGAGGCTCAGATTTTAAAGTTCTTTATATATTATAAGAACTAGTCCTTTTCCTGAGAAACAGCTGGTAAAATTATTTTGCATATTGTAGACTGTCTTGCATATTGTAGAGTTCTATGGTTGTGCCACAGCATTTATGTAATATGAAAAACCAGTTGATTCTTTCAGCCGGTTCCTGTGTAAAGACTTTCCCTAGGCCAATGTCTCCAAGAGTTCTATCTGACCTACTTTCCAGCATGTGTAGTGTTTATGTTTTGATATTAAATTTCTAATGTACATTGATTTTAGTTCATTGTGTGGAGAAAAACACAGATCTAGCTTTAATCTTTGTCAAATTAAAGCCTAGTTTTTCCAGCACCATTTGTTAAAGAGACTATCTTTCCTCCATTGATACTGTTTGGCTCCTTTGTCAAAGATGAGTTGGTTTAGAATATCTGGGGTTGTTTCTGGATCTTCTAATCTGTTCTACTGAGCCTTGCATGTGGTTTTTGCCAACGATGCTGTTTGTATCAGAGTGGCTTTGTAGCATACTTTCAAGGTGGGGGTTGTGATTATCTGCTGCCATAATCTTTTTGCCTAGGATTGTTTTTGCTATTATAGTTTGCTTGTGGTTCCAGATGAATTTTTGTATGATTTTTTTTCAACCTCTGTGAAATATGCTGTTGGGATTTTACTCCTACTTACACATAATCTATATAGCAGTTTTTGCAGTATAACCATTTGATGATGTTGGATCTCCCACCAATGAATAAGGGATATCTTTCCATTTTCTCATCTCCTTTTTCAGAGTGCTATAGTTTTTAGAGTAGAGATCTCTCACCTCTTTGTTAGATTGATTCCTAAGTATTTCATTTTTTTGGATAATATTGTGAAGGAATTAATTCCCTGATTTCTCTCTCAATGAATCCATTGTTTGTGTATAGAAAAGTTACTGGTTTGGGGGTGTTGGCCTTGACTCCAGCTATGCCATGTTTCCCATTACAGGAAAGGGCAGATATTGAGTTTGTCCTGATCACAAGGAGGGTCACATTATCTCTATCTTTCTTGCTTCTCTGTGTTAAACTTTTAAATGATCCATTGTTCACCTTATTGCTCTCATGAAGTGACCAGTGTCCTCTTCGTAGGTTCGAATCAAATCTCCATCACTTTTAATTAGTGCTTTCAGCAGTAAGCTTCTCATTCATAGTCAGTACCAACAAAATAATTTCCTTTGGATATGTATCAGGAGTTGTGTGTTTCAAAGCTTCACTTTCCCCTGGGAAAAAACTCATGTCAGAGACACTGGTCCATTTCCTCAAACACCTGTCTTACGGGGTACCTGGGTGTGAAGGCAAAAAAAAAACCCTATAATTATCCTGGTTCCCTCAGCATGGGATGCCTCCCACATTGTTCTCTGGCCTTTAGGAGGTGGGTAGAGGGAGCGAGCCTCAGGCCTGGAGTTGTGGAAGTGCAGTTTCAGCAGGAGCATTCCAGAATGGAGGAGGATGAGAAATGTAGGTAGTTTGATGTGACTCCTTATTCTAGCTCCTTCTGGCTAAGGTGGAGTTTTCATTAAACTCAATAAAAGTCACTACAAAGTGGGCTGTGTTTCAGATCCAGACTCTCAATTTTGTGAAACTTGGCTAGCTTTCTGAGTCCATATCTCTTCATTGGCTATCAGTCATGGAGATAGCATTCAGAGATTTTCAACCATTGATGTATTTCATTTTATCATTTTAACTAATACAATTATTTTCCACTGCGATTTTGGAAGTCATTCTCCTAACTTCTTATTTTTGTATTTTCATGCCCACACTTGAATTTTCATGGATTCCATGATTTTACACTGGACATTATTCTTCTTTTTAATCTTTAAACATTCACCATTTCCATAGAGATGACTCCTAGCTTCTTTCTTGGTATCCAATATAGCATTTTAACTTTATAAATTTCTGCTCATTGACCTCAACATGCTAAACAAATTCAGCATACTCCAAATGGAATATGTTAGACTTCCTCAAAAGAAACTCATTTCCTATTTTCCAGC
Source organism: Petromus typicus (assembly GCA_004026965.1). Taxonomy (NCBI): domain Eukaryota; kingdom Metazoa; phylum Chordata; class Mammalia; order Rodentia; family Petromuridae; genus Petromus; species Petromus typicus. The sequence goes on from PVIR01039896.1 coordinate 10,536, forward strand.
ATAAGTGCAGGTGTGATGGAATTGCTCAGTTCAGCTTAAAATTCTGGCATTCCACTGAATTTGAAGTCAGTCTTCAGTCTCAAAGATCTTCCTTCTCTGCTCACAGTATGCAGATGACTGGCATTTAATCTGGAATCAGTGAGAAGCCACCACAATCACAGTCTTGTTCCACTGAAAGCCTCATGTAAAATATTGGAAGAACTGCTTAATTTTCTCACATGCCAGTGTCTTCCTCCCTGCTGTGAACCCGGCTCAGTTGCCACTGACCTAATCAAGTATCAGGATCTTATTCCATTTCAGGCAAATTGTCTGAGAGACATTTGTTAATTTAAATTTATTTTAACTGATACATAAACCATAAAATGTATGAAATTCTAGTCTAATCTAAGGTCTTTTGTTACATTTATTCATTGTGTAATTTATAATCAAGTTAAGCATACCTAGTTCCTCAAATATTTGTGTGTTTATTATGAAAACAATCAAAGCTCTTTCTCCTGCTTTTTGAAATGCACATTACATTCTTGTTCTCTGTAATCATTCTATGGTGCAGTAACTCACAAGAATGTCAATGTCTTTCTCTTTTCTAACTGCAACTTAGTATATCGATCAATTTTTCCTCTCCCTTTATCTTGCTTCCACTACATTTCAGTACCGGCGATAGAATGCAAGACCTGCACACTGAATTACATCCTCAGTCCTTCCTGTTCTCTTTTGAGATAGATTGTGTCTAAATTATGAAATAGACATTTTTGGTCCTTTAGTTTGTGTTCTCCTGCCTCAGGTTTAAAGAGTGATGGAATTATATGCCCACTCCTCCTTTTCTTTCTAGGGAAAACAACAGTTCCATGGAAGAACACCGTTATATGCAAACTAGTTGCCACAATTTATTCTTTTGTTGGGGAAACGGATGTAAAGTGTTGTGTCAGTTAAGCTAAATTATCGACTTGACTGGATGTAGAGATCCACATTCCTGGGTGGGTCTGGGTGGATTACGGAGGCTCCGCCCATCTCTGGTGCTGGTTTCTGCTCTGCTTCCTCACAGGTATCCATGAAGTGAGCAGCTTCACTCCACCACATCCTTCTGTCATGATGTTACAGTTTTGGAGCCAACCGGTCGGTCACAGACTGAGCCGTGGATATGGTAGTGCACCCGTGTCATCCCCGAATGCTGGGAGACTGAGACACGAAGATCCATAGGATGAAGACTAGTCGGGGCAGTACAGTGATTTAGTGAGATCGTGACTCAACATGAAACATAACAAGGTGGGTCTGTAGCACCAGCAGAAAGAGATCAAACAAAATACAGTTGACCCTGTTCCACAGTGTCTCTGTTATGTGAGTCTTTGTATGACAGTAAATGAAATGAATGTTAGTAAGTACGATTCTGGGAGATTTTAACACAATGACATGTATTTATGGAATAGATTTTATCAGATTTACCAACATAGCCTTTCAATCAGAGAAAGAACATAGAACTAGCTATAAAATCATTTTTTTAAGAACCAGCAAAGTTATAACCACTTGTGATAAGAGACTACACTGCCTAGCAAGGAGGAAAAACACCCCTTTTCTTATTTTAAACAGTGAATATAATAATCAAAACTTATAATGCTATTATGTGAATATAAATTTTCTGTAATAATGTTTTTTGTTGTACAATTTACATGAAATATTTTGTCATTATGGCTTCATATTTTTAGTCTGAGGGAAAATATTTCTATTTTCAGTTCAAACAATAAAGCCTAATTTATGTGAAAGAAATTCTATGGGAACTTAATAACATTCATGTTCTCTGAGAAGATAATAGGAATTGTGACTTCAGTGTTTATTTTAATAGAATAAAAGCTTGATGATTGCTTCCACTACTATCACATGTTCACTATATTTCAGCAATCAAGTTGTGCCTCTATAACTTTCATTGTCAATTCATTATTATGAAATGTTGCTTCCCTGGAATCTAATCCTGGGCACCGGAGGGAAAGCCAATGAATTAGAATTCAATCAAAGGGTGTCGAGGGAATTTTCCTTGTGGAAACTGGTACAGTTGAGGTTAAAAAAAGTACTCAAACACAGACTGACTTGCCTTTTGCAATAGATGCTGAAGAGCTTAAGACTTCAGAGGCAACTTACCTTTCATGACCCACCTCCACCATATATTTTTAACAGCAATGTGTAGGAAGTGCACCGTTTCATTAGTGAAATCAGCTAGGCAGAAATTCCTTAAAGGTGTGTGATACTTAAGTGGTAATGCTTCCTATTACAATGTATCCATTTTTCAATTTGCTTTGCATGGAATGTCATGATGACTTTTAAGAAAAAGTCTACAAAATGTCACATTAATTGAATAGTAAAAGTTTTACAGATAAGTTTAAGACATGAAGGAATTTTTTATATTTCAAGTCATTCATTTGATGTTAATGGAAATAATTTCTATTGGAATCTTTCCAGTTCAAGAGAAATATATATCTAGAAATAATAAAAGCAAAAAATGATCACATCACAACTTATATTACATTTATATTTTGCTTCAAAACAAGTTAATGTACAAAATGAAAAGTAAAATGCCCCACAAGAAAGCTATTGGATAGTAATTTTAAAATATCTACTAAAGAGAAGAGGACAGTTTTTCTTCTTGGAATAATAGATAAAATTTTCATATGACTAGAAACTAATGGACAGATGGAGAAACCAGAGCCCAATCCCTCAATTTTAGGGTAACAGGATGTTTTGAGAAAAAATTTTAAAAAACAAAGACTAAATGTTCAGTAGGACAATAGTGTCCATTTATTTTAGAGAGGGGAAAAGGAAACACCAGTTTTGTAAAATTAGTTCTTTACTACACAAATTCCCTGCAACCTTTTAAAAGCATCAGACCTTTTCTTTCTTTTTTTATTTTATTTTATTTTATTTTATTTTAATTATCTTTATTGGTACATTAAATATACACATCATGATTGCACTCCATAATGGGGATTTGTACCAGTATAAGACACAACTTAATTCTCATTTTTTCCCATAGCCCCACCCACCCTACCACCCCCCCATATATATAAAATTTGTTTCCTTACTTTTTTGTTACAATCTCAACATTGTTCCCTTTCACCTTATTTT
>PVIR01039897.1:0-13625 GCA_004026965.1 Petromus typicus
AATCACATAGTAATTTCAGAATACTCCTTGTGACTCTATATATAATTGTTATTTTAAGTTATTAGTGACTAGTGATTGATTATATAATATCAGTAAAATCTATGGATTGATGGATCACTTTTCAAAACTGGAACTGCTTAATATATGCAATTAATCATCCATGTATTGCACTAAAGGAAGGTGAAGGAGTAAAGGAATATCAAAGTTGAAGTCTTTTACCACAGTCATAAAGGTAGATTTTTATATGGACAATGATCTATTCTCTCTGGCTCCCAAGTTACTGCTTTTCTCATTCTATTTCCTCTGGAAGGAAAGACTATGCTGTTTCAAGTAATTTTAACTGTTTTCAGGTAATTATTTCATTTTCTTCAGATGACATTTTCTTAAAATTAAGTGTACCTTTCAACATGTTCCATAGTCTTTTTAATAGAACACTATTTAGTATATTAATGAGCTATTTAATTGAGCAAGTTTAATTCTTTGGAACTGTTAATAACCTTATTACCTATATCCTCATTAATGGTTTTCTTCCCTCTGATGACCTACTTATGGACCATTTAAACTCACTGTCACATAATATATTTTAACATATCAGTAGTGAAGAGGTTCCAAGATTTTCACAATGAATTAATTACTCAGCTGCCGTAGTTAACTTTTGAATTGCTTTCAAAGACTTTCTACATGAATGACTACATGATAATCATCTTTGGATGATGCTTCATTCATTGCCTTGGAACCAGGAAAATGGTGGTTGATCTGCATAGTTACAGAAGCAGTTATTTCCATCAAAGAATTGAGAGAGTAATCAAACTGTCGACAAGGATTTATTAGTTGCTTCTAACCAGTCATTGATTGCAAGACAGTTAAATTGGAGCTGTCAATTTTCTCATACAATTTCCTTCACTTTAATGTTTTACAATTTTTTTTAGTTTATTTTCAACTGATGTGATATAAAACATAACTAACACAAATAAGTGTGACAATTATTGATACCTTCATCTTGAATTTACTATAGAGTATATAGATGTTTTAGCCAATTACTTTAAATGATTTCAAATTTATCTGTATTTTTTTGCACATTTGATAGTTGGTAGGCATTTTAAAAGGCAACAAGATTTTACCACGTTCTGCATCATGATATCATTTCCCACAGTAATATTAGATATTAAATATAATCTCACAGAAGTGTGAGGCCTATCACAACTTGTGATACCTGAAATTATATATCAGTGTGAGCTCATTACACCATTAAAATCTTACAATATTATTATTTTATTAGTATAAAAATGTATTTACTTAAGTCATTGTGATAAAAAATTCTCAGATTATTTGTGTAATATTATTTCAACTTAAACAAGAGTAAGAAACCTCAGTTTATTACTTATACTCTAATAAAATTTCTAGAGATTTAAGAAACAGATTAGTCTTAGTTCTCCTTACAGGCATACCTTTTACAGTGGTGTGAATCAGTTCTATTTTCTCCATTACTTTCCACTTTGTGAAAGAATATAATATAGTTGATATTGTGAAATAGAAAATATTTAAAATGAAAGAGGGTGTAAGGTAAATAACGAGTGAAAAAAGAATGTGATAGTAATAAAGAAAAAAGGAAATAAAGCTTATGTTTATGGGAGTGGGGGGTTGCAGGGCGGGGGAGAAGGGGAAAAATGAGAATCGAGTTGTGTCCTATTCTGGTACAAACTCTCAATGTTGAATGTGATGATGATGTGTATTCATAGTGCACCAAAAAAGATTTGAATTTTTTAAAGCATATAAGACCTATTTATTTCACTTATGAGGATATCCATAAGGTTGTCCATTTAAGTATAAATGATAGATCACAGATATGTAAATATCGCATCTTTTCTCTGGTATGAGAAAATAAAGATGTAAATGAGTTCTAGGACTGTATGTTATATATTGTGAAATAGAAAATACTCAAAGTGAAATAGGGAAAAAATAGGGTGGGTAGGGCTTTGGGAAAAAATGAGAATTAAGTTGTGTCATATACTGGCACAAATCCTCATTGTTGAATGCACTCATGATGTATATATGTAATATACCAATGAAGATTTCAAAAAAAAAAGTGTATAAGAGAAAGAGCTTTCTTCAGTTTTCTCATTTTTTTCTCCCTTTCACTAATCAGAATAATATTTTCTATTTCCTTCTGTTTAGTGTATTCTACATTGACCATAATATCTCTAACTTTTATTTCATTATTAACCATTGAGGAAAAATTCGTACTGAAAATGACCTAGGCAAAATTCCAAGTGTTTATTTATTTATTTGCCAATAATTGTTTATATAACATATTTTCAAATTATCTGTCTATTATTTAAGAACATTTTGATTTGTCTTATTGCCTGAATAACTCCTTTTAAGTTAAAAATGCCAAATATATTACCTAATGTCATTCTTTAATTGTTTGGTTGTGCAATTCTGTTTTAATTTTTTTAAATAGAAAACTGAAAAAGAAAGATAAACATACAGTGAGTTTATAATAGTCACAAAGCAATTTGGATTCAAGTTTGGTAATCAGAATCTAGGCACCAAACATTCTTCTTGCAATCAGAATCATTTTAACTCAGCAAGGACAATGGTGCCTGCCAGGACTCGAAAGGCTAAGACTCAAGAATTATAGCGAGTTTGAGGCCCACCTGGGCTCCGTAGTGAGTTTAGAGTCAATCTGGACTACATGTGGAGACACTGCCTCTAAATGAATGAATGAATGAATGAATGAATGGCTAACTGTGTCACAGTGCTTCCTCTTCTCCATCCAGACTCTTATTTTTATTCAGGAATTACATATTGATCAACTCTGTTGACAATTGCCATGTGACTTGTTCTTCATAGTCCATATTGTCACCTGTTTAATTATCTTATCTAAGTTGCTACCAAAGAAGGATATATGCTTTCAGTTTTAATAAGCTTTTGGTAAATTTTTTTATTTTCTACAAAAATATACTAAATAGTGTTCAGGTACAAGTCTGTATATATGTGAGAAGTAGTGGAAGTTCCAATGCCATAATTCCATTACATACCCACACATACACATTGAAAAATGAAGAGATATAGTAGAGGATGTGTAAAAATTACTGAAAATATTACATTATATTAAAATATAAATATTTGTATTAAATACATTATAATGTAATAATAAAATATTACTAATGAAAGTAATAGTTTAGTGATAGTTTTCTGTTTTAAATCATGAAAATTTTAGATGTAAAATTCCCATGAAAAAATCTTCTATTTATTAATACAACTGTACATTAATATGTGGAAATAGCCATTATTGACAAATATTCTTTTTTTTTCTAGGTCTTTTTGAGACAGGGTCTCGCTTTGTGGTTCAGGCTTGCCCCGAGCTCAGCCTCTAACTCACATCACAGCAATCCTCCTGCCTCTGCCTCCCGAGTGCTGGGATTACAGGCGTGAGCCACCACGTCCGGCACTGTGGTTTGTGGTACTGGTTGCTGCTGGGCATGAGTCTCCACACCCAGTATGGTATGTGGTTACCAGGGAATCAAACCCCGGCCCTTGCGCTTGCGAGACAGGCGCTGGAACCACTGAGCTAACTCCCCCCGCCTGACATATATTCTTAAAAACGTGTGGGCCCATCCTCCAAGTAAATGTCACTTTAAATGTTAACACATTTTTTCATTCATTGTGTAAAATTCAAATACATTTCTCAACTAGGAGACATAATGAGTAAAATGAATGCAATTTGCATATAATTTATAATTTAGCTTCATTCTCTTTAAAAATAAATACTCGCAGAGTAAATCAGATCTTTAAGTTTCTCCACACATTTTGAAAAAAAAATTATGAATATTATATTAAGTGATGATATTTTTCATATAGAAAATGTATATGAGAATATCTAAAATTATAGTTTTGAAATGACTCTGATAAAATTTTTACTAACATATGTTTGTCTTCATAGAACTATAAATATATTTAATGTCTGATGAAAAACTACTATATAATTCTGACAAAAAAAATTACCTGTTAATTTCCTTTTTTTTTGAGACAGGGTCTCACTTTGTGGTTCAGGCTGGCCCTGAGCCCAGCCTCAAACACACATCACAGCAATCCTCCAGCCTTTGTCTCCCTAGTGCTGGGATTACAGGTGTGAGCCACCATGCTCGGCACTGTGGTATGTGGTACTGACTGTTGCTGGGGTGAGTCTCCAGGCCCAGTATTATTATGTGGTTACTGGGGATCAAACCTGAGTCCTTGCGCTTGCGAGACAGGTGCCAGAACCACTGAGCTATATCCTCAGCCCTTAATTTCATTTTTAAATAAATTGTCATAAGCTTTAAATTGTGCATTTACCCAATAATGAAAGTTTGTCAATTTTTTTTTTCAAAAAAGACCATAATGCAAATATGCAAATAATTTATCCTCTCTCTTTCTGTCTCTGTCTCTCCTTGTCTTATGTGTGTGACTTCTGGTCTTTTTAGGAACACATTTTTAACAATATAGTAAAAATTACACTAAGTTTAGCCATAGAAATAATATGTTAAAATTAGCTTCATACTACTAACATTTTTACTCTTTTCCTTTTTCAGAACTTGGCATTTTTTAGGCTTCTTGTAAATTCTTAAATAACTATTCTGCTTTGTCAGCTGCTCTGACTGACAGAGGCTAAGAATAAATCCATTCCATTTGCCTTATGCAGCATTTAATTAAGGATGCTATCAATAGGACTTTGAGTTGCAGAATAAGGCCAATTTTCAGTATTAACCTCATTCGTGTCCCCAGGGCCTCAGACTCGGGTCCTGAGGAAGCCCCAGGAGAAGCCAGGAGGTCTGATTTTGTAGAGCTAGGATAGAAGATGTTACTAATAGTTTAATTATTTCAATTTATCAAGAGTTTAGAATGACCTACTTGCACTAGGTGTCTGCACCCAGAAGGAAGGGCAACTGAGGCCAGAAGACAGTCTTATCCGTCAGAAAGAGTGGAATCCGTCTCTTACCACTTACATGGGAGCAAGTAAAGCAAAGTGGTATAGACTACTCCACTATAGGATATGTTGTTCAATTTTATTTGAATTAACACTACATTGGTGAGTTTAAACTTCTTGGGCAATGTCACCAAGTATTTTTCATTTCTATACTCAGCACAAACCAAGCCTATTCCAGAATCAAGAGAACTGTATAAAACTGTACTGGTTGGACTAAAGGAAGTTTGTTCCACCATGATGACTGCTGCATAATGTTAAAGGAAATTCACATGTGGGAATAGTCACTGTTGTGTCTGACAAAATTGAATGGTCCTGACATCATCCACATTATTCTATTGTCACAGGATACAGATGGAAAAGACTCACCTAACAGCAATTCAAGTTGAAGCAATGCCTGCTCCTTGATCCAGACAGTGCTTGCTTTACCAGTAAGTATCCATGACAATAATAATCCACTATTTTTCCATTCTCTGTCCCTTCTGTAAATTTAGTCTTCCATTCCTGGTGCTACGAATGACAGGTCTCTGCACAGCCAAAAAAATCAATGTGCTCTATAGTGACAACTACATCTTCACATTTTCCACAGTAATTGCCTTTGAAATCCAGAACTTTTCTCTAAAGCAGATTTCACAACATTGTTGGAGATTCTTTTGGGTTCCCTCTTTGGCCTCTATTGGCATTTGTAACAAAATGCGTGCAGCAAAATCCCTATTTATATCATTCTGTTCTGTATAATTGATCATATTAGTCTCCTAAGAGTCCAGATGACCTAGATTGGAATTATGCCTTCATACCTCTTTTGGCTGAACTGTCACTTTGGTGGTGGACTGCCGGATTTGTTTTGATTTTTTGTTAGAGCAAAGAACAAAATCATCATAGTCAAGAACGACCATGATGAAACTTTAAATTGTACTTTTGCAACAACTCTAGACTCTAATAATTAGCTAGTAAGTGTTTGAAAGAAATTTCCCCCATTGACTACATAGTAACTTTTAGTAACCAAACTGTGTGACTAAGTTGTGCAAATAAGAGGAAGTAATGCATAGTGAGACATCATTTTAAAGCAATGTTTAAACAAGTTAACCAGATCTCAAAGATGCCAACATATTTGCAGAGAGAAAGGGGTTGACATTATCAGTGAAAACGTTGACCCTTAGCCCATTGTTCTGTTATATTTGCCACAGAAGACTTACTCTGTAAGTCTGTAGATGGTCTGGAAATGATCGATAAGAAAGAAATGTGAATTTTTATTTTCAATTAAGAAGACTGCTCAGGTAACAAATGCTTTGCAAGCCCAAAGAAATTAGAGAACATGCCTATTTATACAGTATTTAAAATTTACTCTGTTGGAATACCCACTGATTAATGCTACCTTTTCTGATATCATTTATGTTTTACCTTTGGAGGTTTGTTTTCTACTGAAAAATAGGAAAATTGGGTAGGAATAATGAGCTTCCATAAAGCACAGATACAGATGGTTCCTACTGAAAATGGTAAACTAATTTATTAATATCATGAGAAATAAAAGGCAGAGAAAAGAATAGAAGCTTAAAATTTGTATGTCTCAATCATCTTTGTAATTATAGGAGCCTGAAGAGAGATAGTTTATTCTAGGTGTTATTAAATGAGCATTCTGCAAACTAGATAGCTTTTTTACACTCACTTCAGAATCATATTAGCTTTTTAAAATTCAGCTGGTCGAGTACATTTCATTTATTTTCTCTACCCTTCAGGCAGAGGTGAAAGTGATCCAATTTTATTGTATACATTTAATTATAATATAATTAAATTATTATATAATATATAATAACAAAGTACAATAGGGGAACAGTTAAACCATGTTAATTGTTATGTTTTAGACATAAAATGTTGGGAAAGAATAATTCCTATAAATTATGTAAGAAATAATTTTCAACTAAACAGAAATGAAATTGTAAGATCAGAAATGAAAACTAAGCCAGTCTCCAATGCTAGAAGGTTCCACTTACAGTTTTTAACCTCATGATGATGCAAAAGAAATAGATATGCTCTAGAAATTCATACTTTGATTTTGAATTTTGGTCTTTTCTTGTCTCCTAACATGCACTACAACACTGTGCTGGGAAATGGTAGAACACCTTGGCTTCATGTCAACTGGGGGATCCCAAGTGTAAGTAAAGTTAATGTGTGATATTGCTAGTGTATTCTGCATAGACATTTCTGGGTAATGAATTGCATTAGATCTTCAACAGTTTATCATAAAATAAGCATTGTGATAGATGATTCCGTCTTACTATAGTCTAATGACCTCAACTCATTTAATGTCCAGGGTGATATTCAGTAGTATAGAACTATTGAATGGCTTTCAACTTCTGGTATTTTGTATTTACTATGTGCCTTTTTCTGCTTTTAGTTGAACAATACAGGCCTTTGAAAATGCCTTTGCAGATTCCTAATACAGGAAAAGAAAATGTCTTCACCCCTGTTCATCCTTCCATAAGGCTTCCTTAGCTCTAGAAGGCATATGTCCTCCATATTAATTAAGTGTGAGTTAACTTCCTTAAAATGTCAAGTAAGATATCACAAAGTGAAATTACTTACATATGAAATTGTAAAGAATTCATTCCATTATATATTTTTCTTCGTAAATAAAATCCTTTAATATTCATCTATTTAAATAATCATTTAAAGGGGGCTACAAATTTAGCTCAGTGGCCCACCTTCTGTCTGGCAAGTGCAAGGTCTTGAAATTCATCCTTGGTTCGGTGGAAAAAACAAAAACAAAAAACCCTACTAAATATTCATTTTGAAACTTATTAAAATTTCAATTTCTCTTTAAATATGCAGTAAGTATTTTCTTTTTAAAGAATTCTTATGTTAACATTTTATTGTTATCATTAATGGTATCTTCATTTTTATACATTTGGTTTATTGTGGTATTCTTCTAGAGTGTTTTATTCTACACAGTTTAAGCAACATTGATTACATATTTTTATGTTTGATATCTTTTTATTTGACTGTTACATTTTCGATGTATATTTTCATTTATCCTTATTTTTCCTTCATATCAGATCGAATAAAATTAGACAAAATTGAGTGAGCATTAGGGACAAGCTCTCTCTCCCTCTCTCTCTCTCTATTTTTAACTTCTTTTGGTATTAAGACTACTCAACATGAGATCTACCTTGCAAGAAAGTTTCGACTGTGAAGTATCTCATACTTTAAAATAGCTCATTCTTATATGCGACAGGTAGGAAACCAAAACAATGTGGGTCTGAATGCAGAATAGTGATTACTAGACATTGGGAAGAGGACATTAGATATCAGATTAGCCCAATTAGTATTCACTATGTGTATGTATTGAAGTAGACCACCTAATCTCATTAACACCATTGGTGTCCACTTCAGCCACCCATCTCCTGGTGATGGAGAAGTCTACTTGGAGGGAGTGGGAGCTTTCCTGGTGCTGTATCATGTGTGAGAGGAACCAGGCAGCTCTTTTCCAAAAGAAGTTTGTAGAAATCAAATAGATTTTTATCACATTCATTTATCTCATATACTATCTGAATAAGAAAGTTTCTGTTTATTTACAAAGAATATATGAGACTTTCAAATGAGTTCATTGAAAAATAAATCTTTTTAAAAATTGACTTTATAGGCACATTTTATATACATTTTGATTACATTCAACATTGAGAGTCTGTGCCAGTACAAGACACACCCTAAGCAAATATTAAATTCAGTAGAGCAACTATTTCTGTAAGCCATATTATAAATATTTCAAGAATGTACTTCAAAAAAGTAAGCTGAAGACTAGAATAATCTTTTGTTATTCAAATTAAAACTAATCTGTTTTGCTATTACTTTAGACACGTTTGTATTGTGATTACTATTGTAAATTGTGAAATATATATATATTCCAGCTGCGAAGTCCAATTCAATAGGAGGTTATTTAGTATAAAACATTTCTAGGAAAATTCATATCACAAGATAGGCCTGAGACTTTAGATATTCTTTTGCAAAACACTACAAGCTCTAATAAAAGTGGTATGACTAGATTTTATATTTCTAAATGAATATAATAAATTATTTGCTTAATATTATATTTGACTTTATATTTCTAAATGAATATAATAAATTATTTGCTTATAATATTATACAGTTGCATATTTAATCTTTGAACTGAGTTTTCCCCATTTTAGAACATGCAGTAATTTATGGTCAGTATGAATCTATAAAGGATTATTTTAAGCCATCATTACTAATTATTCCACCCAACGCTCCATCACATTATTTAATCAGCTGGTAACTATAGCAGCACAATGCCCCTTGTTACTGAAAGCTGTCTTGCTTTTAATGTAAATGTTTGATACAAAATCAATGTCTCTTACTTCTAATTAAATGAATTAATGGATTTTGGCACTGGAAATAATTGAAATGTATTACTTATAAACTTCTCAGAGTCCCATTTCAATAATGGATTATCTGATGAGTGATGACCAGAGAGAAAGTTCAAGGAGATGGCACTGATAGTAAAATGGGACCTAAAAAATTTCTTAACTTCTGTCCTCTTACATCTCATGTCTCTTGTAGAGGACAAGATAGTTACACAGAATACTGATAAAAGTAGATATTATTTTAACTGTGAATCACTGGACTCATCATAGACTGTAAAGAAGGTAAATGGAAGGATTCTGATTCCTTACTGTTCTTCATCTGACCTTACAGGTGAATTTACATATGTATTGCAAGATGATGCCAATGATATCTATACATAGCAGGTGTGATTGAAACGTAAATATTTATATTTTAAAAATTATTACACTAAAATACACATTTCTATTTACCCCACTGAAAATACAACGTGGTAACAAACCATTTTCTGGAAAGTAATCCAGTCCAATGGGACTTGCAGGGGTTTCTCCCAAGGACAATGAACTCATGACCAAAGCATTTCTACCAGGCATCACTTGTTAAAGACTCTAGTGCCTCAACCCTGCCAACACTGAGGAGCAAACCTCAGGGACAGGAGTTTTGCAGGGATAAACCAGATCTAGACCATAGCATGTGTACTGTACTCTCCCTTATACAAATGTAAATTGTGATGTATTACTTATAAACTTTTATAAACTTTTGTATTATTTTAATTTTATAAACTTATAAACTGTCTATTTCAACAATGAGTTATCTGATGAGTTCATCCATCAGCTACAAAGGTTCTGAGATTTTGGAATCATAGTCATACATTTAACAGTTTCAAGAAAGTATAAAATATTGAGGAATTTACCAAAATGTGACATTGACATGATGTAGCCTTAATGTACTGGAAACATGATAGTAACAGACCTGATCAAAGCAGGTTTGCTAAAACCTTAAAATTATTTTTAAAAATGCAATAATTTTAAGACATAATAAAGTGAAAAACCTGAGAGATGTTTTAAATTCTATTAATTTATCAACTCCTACATCTGTATTTTTATCTTACTGATTATTTCTTTCCAGTACTTTTCCTAATACTGTGACATCTGTGCTTTAAAAGGTATATTTAAAAGAAAGCAAAGAGAAAATTTTAAGTTTATATAAAGTTGCACAGGGGAATTCTAACATATAATGTTCCTAAATAAAATAATATGACTTTGTTCTAAAGATGGACCTAGACTTACTGATTTGCATTTAAAGAACATTTCTGCTTTCATTCTCTATTTTCATGCTATGTATTTGTATGCTTCTGGGCACATTTCCTTCAATGGTCATTATAGATTTGTCTTGATGCCACACTGAGCTAAGGGTTTTATGTTATCTCAAATACTAAATCAGAAGCAAAGAGTGAATTTGTTTTTAAATTACTTAATTTCACACTCTACTAGTGCTTAGAAGACATGCTTGTAAGAAAAAATAATTTCCTATGCCAGTGCGTGCTCACACATGCCTTCTCTTGTCTCAGTGAGGACAAGAAAGACAATAGCATAGACAAAAGTTTCTTAGATTATAACTTACTTTCTTACTACTACACTCTAAACATTTTGCATTGTAGATGTTTATTTGTCCATGAAAAGAAGCCTAGAGATAATCTTTTCATATATTCTTGATTATTTTGTATATGTATTTCATTGTTATTGAAAAATAGCAACTTCGTAATATTTATTTATTCACCACATCTCCCTGCTTATTCAAATCTTAAACTATTTGGAAAATATTTCTCTAAGTTTAATTTAACTTTTTAATATTTTATTATTCAATTTCTCATTTCCTAAAAGATCAGTGATGTACAGGATATACGTCTGCTACTAATTTTCATGTATTTTTAAAGCAAGTAGTGCTTTAAGTCTATATCATTTGAAATACTTTTCTGGGTACTGTCAGTTCTGTTCTCTATGGTTTCCAAGTTATTCACTAAAGATATTCTAGTTGAGAAATATCAGTAATGATGATATATAAATGCACAAATGTTGTATAGCATAAATAACTATTAGAATTAGAATGTTTTAGGTGTGGCAGTGCATGCCTCTAATACCAAGACTTAGAGGGCTGAGGCAGGAAGATTGCCAAGAGTTCAAGCTCAGCCTGGGCTTCATAGTGGGAGACCCTGTCTCAATATGAATGACAAATGGAAGCACATGAGTACTTTCTTTCCTTTGTTTTCTATTTGTCTTAGATCATAATCTCTCTCTTCCATATATAGATAAAAAGATATGGGTGTATAAATAAAGAAAATAACGTTTGCAATTTAATATTCTAATACATGCTAATATGGAAAAAACATTTTGTTTTATTTATTATTATTTTTAAAATAATTTATTTTATTTGTGCATTTGATATACATATTGTGATCACAATTACCATTGAAAATTTGTATTAATATATGAGATGACTTCTCATTTTTTCCCATTTCCCTAATCACCTCTTGCCTTCTATATATATGTTTTGTTGCCTTTTTTAACATCGTATTTTCTCCCACATTTTATACCCTTGTCCCCCTTCACCATTTAAATATTTTCTATTTCATAGTATCTATTATATACTGTAGAACTCATTTGTACTTTCAATTTCTTTAACCAAAGAAAAGATACAGTAAATACCCATCAACTGGAGACTTAAAGAAGATGTGGTTCTTTTGTACAATGAAGTATTACTTGGCCATAAAGATTAACTTAAGTTTGTGTCATTTATACTCAAATGGACATACCTTAAGGAAATATCATATTAATTCCAAAGCTAGGTAAAATTATCAGCCAATTTCCAGAAATTAAAGAAGCCATGTTTGTAAGTTCAGTAATGGGTATACAGATCTAAAGGTAAAGTAATCATCAATAATAAAATATTTGTAAGACTTCTGCTGAGAGCCAGTTGTGGCACCCACAGCTCGTAGGGGCTGACTTCAGTTATTTCTCTTAACAATCCCCATTCAGTTTTTATTCTTCAAAAATAATAGAGACAGAATCTATAGCATGAATCTTCTAATATAAAAGTGTTTTATAAAGTAATATAATCATAGATAACAACTTTTTTATGTATTAACTGATTGTGACTGGAAGAAAGTCATAGATAATATTAGTAAGGTGCTCCAGATGAAAAATAACTGAACTAGAAGTAGTAATTATTCCATGGGGCCAAACTGACTGTGTATAACATAGTTTTTCTTTTACTCCAATAATTAACATTTTTCTTATATGTAAGATACCTCTATACCCTCGTTTGATGCCTGTCAAGTGCATAAAATTGCAAAATGTATACTTAAAGTTTAAATCATCATCTAAACTATGTCCATGGCTCTTTCCTTTCTTCCTTCTTTTCTCCCGCCCTCCCTTCCCTCTCTCTCTCCACCCCTTCCGCTACTCCTGTTCCTTTTCCACTCATTCTGCTTTCACTCCAGCCCATGCTTGAGTTGCTCTTGACCCATCCATCAAGTTATGTAATTGTGTACTTCCCTCCACCACAGTTACGTTTTAAGCTGAAACACAAATAGTACAACAGATGTGAACAGATTTTAAAAATAAGAGATTTGGGAATGTGTGTAGAATCAATGGTCCATAGCTGTTCTGAAATCATTTGGATGTAGACTGAGAAATTTGTTTCAGTTTGTAGGTGTGACCTCTATGACACTTCACTTTAAACTATAAGGTGATGGTTCTATATTTTGAAGGGTCCTCCTCTTATTATTGAAGGTAGTATCTATTTATCTTGAATAGTTTTATTGGGTAGTTTCCAGTAATAAAATATTTTTGGTGAATGACAGTCTTCTTTTATTCTTTACTCCCTTTTTTATTTTTTACTTCAAGGAGGAAGAGTCATAGGTGAAACAGTTTTCTCAAGTAATTTGTGCATCTGGTATGGATTTCATGCTTTTTAATCCATCGGAAAAAATGATGTTCACAGATACTTTGAAATGAATCCCTTGCAACCCTAGCCTCTTGGCAAGAAACTGAAGGATAATATTCTTATTTTTTAGAAACTTTGTAACTTCATGAGGAAACTGTGAGGCATGCCCTTGATCTCTAGAAATAACTGTTGGTGTTACAGAGATCTGTATATCTTTCTGAAATATGAGCAAACTTTGTAAACTCATCTATCCACTTTGTTCTACTTAATTATAGAATTTATGTGTTATTACTTTATTATAAAATATTTTTCTATGATGCAGCCATATACAATGTATTAATTCTATGTCTTTTTTGCT
>PVIR01039898.1:0-13664 GCA_004026965.1 Petromus typicus
ATCTCTAAGCCCTTGAAGGTTAAGGACAATCTAGATCTAAATCATAACAAACAGGCTAGGGATAGGGCGGGAGTATGAATATAGCTGCTCAACTTCTTTCCACATTAATTATATTATAGGTTTCACTTTGGAGCACATAGAAATATTTTTAATAATTATAAACCCCTGTTAAACTTTTTGAAAGGTAATTCCTAACAATAGAAAAGCAAATCTATAAAAGTTAAAATACATTATTGCAATTATATTTCTATATTTCTTCATAAAAATTTCTCTCATATTTGCTATCAAGTCCAGATGTGAACCTGAAGTATTTAAATTTAGTGTTTAAAAACTGGACTTCAAAGAAACAAGTACAGTTCTTGGTTCCCCACCAGCATTAGCAGGTCCAGCTAACATAAGGAAACAAATTCTAACTGAAACGCATTGGTGTCTTTTCCTATTAATCTCTCTAGGAAAATAAAGGAAAGTCTGGAGTGTTTCCCTGTGAAATTGAACAACGTGATCCACATACTTGCACAAATGTCCGCTGCAAACCCCCCCAAATCTCCTCCTCGGACTTCCTCCCGGGAATCCTATGTGCTAAGTACAGCCAGGTCAATTCAAAGGGCAACAATTGTATGGTTCGGCAAGAAACCCAATGATGTAAGTCTAACATCTGTCATTTGAACCCCATCTCCATCTCTGCTCTATACCTTTCCATTTTTTCACTATGTAAATGAAAAAAAAATCAGTTTCAATTAGAGCTCAAGTGCCATTAAGAGGATGTTTTTTAAGGAAGAAAAAAATCATAAGCTATTAGCAGAGAACCATCAAAGGGAACAGCTCCTGCCCATGGTAGAATGTAAATCAAGGGCTAATTAAAATATCCACAAGAAAAAAATGGTACAAATAAGTGTGTGCTAGCACACAAGGTTCTGATTTGTTACGGACTGTTTTTGAAGGTGGTACTCCTTTGCCAACTGTATCTCCCAGATCTTGTCATCATTTCTGTGGGAGACTTCTTTCCTTTTTTCCATCTACATAAAACTAAGTTTTAGCACACCTTGCAGATTATATTGTCATCTTTTGACTTTTGCCTATTTTTCCCCAGCTGTATCTGATCCAGGTGACACATGGTAACAAGGAAACCAGCCTGACAGAAAAGTCATTTGAGCAATTTTCAAAATTTCACAGCCAACTTCAGAAGCAGTTTGCACCATCACTGACTCTCCCAGAGTAAGGCATTGTCTTCCCATGTTGTTTTGTGTTTAGTACTTGTCCTTGAGCAACAGAAAATAATTACGGTTATGAGATTTATCTACTTGGGAATAAAAGTATTCTGACTACTCCCAAACCACTGAATCTTTTCCAGCAGAGCTTGCTCTGCTCGGAGTAGAGAATCTTTTGTTTCATAAAACACAGCAAGGTTTGCAATTTTCTTCTTGTTTCCAGTTATTGATTTAGCAGACCAAAAAAAAAAAAAAAATCAGAAACTATTTCATTTTTCATCAGTGATTGGGGAAAACTGTTTTATTTACCTATTTTTAATTTAATCTTCTCTATTGCTTTCTATAAAAACAAAATTGAAATTGAAAATGCAGAATTGCATTGGATTTATCTATTCTTCTACCAATAACTAAAATAAAACTTATTTATTTACTTTATATATCAGAAACACTGAACTGTATTAATACTAATTTATACATTTATGGCTCACACTTGTCATCAATGATTAACTTTTTAACTATTTATTACCCAACTTGCATTATATAAATTTAATTTGTTAATATGTTCATGTTGAAGCAATTATGAAAAACACAGTGGCCTTTCATGTTATAATAAAATCTTATACATAATAAGCAAACTACAAATACAAGGAAAATAACTACTAGTCCTGTGAACCTTTATCACTTATAATGAGCCAAAATTAGATCATAGATTTCAATATATAACTAAAAAGTACACCTTGAATGCCCAGAAATTATAACATTGGCAGTGTGATAAATCAAATCTTTAAACTTACACTGGGTTTTTGTTGAAAAAATGATCCTTTAAGAATATAAATGTCCATGCTATACCCAATGTATGTTGTCCATGTGAATTTTTACTTACTTTCCTAAGTATAAATATAAGCAAAATTGTTTGGGGCTGGAAGATATTGCACAATATTGAAAACTGAGTAGTTCGCATTCCCGAAAAACTAGACCTGTTGATGTCACAGAGATTGTGAAGCATAAGCACTTTGAGCAACAGGAAGTCAAGAAATTGGAGTGAAAGCACAGTGAGAGACTGAGAAGGACGGGAAGCTGTTCCGGGCACTTGAAAGCATCCAATTTAACAGTCATCACAAAAGTTTTGATCAAATAACTGAGAGAGGAAAAGTGAGCAAAAACTTTGAACTTGGACTACAAATACCAAACTCAACATCTGTAGTCACCATCATACCCTACTAATGAATCATTTAGACTAATAGATTAACCTGTCCGGGGTGGTTTCAATGTGACTTGAAGAATTACTTTAGAAAGGCTAGTAATTCTCCTCAGAGGCCTCTCCTCAATTTTCAGCTTTAGTTAGCATTCTGTTTCGCTCACAGCTACTGCCTGGTGAAGTACTGAAACTGATATTCAGGCTACTTAAACAAACTGGGCATGATGGTGCACGCCTGTAATCCCAGCACTCTGGGAGCCTGGGACAGGAGGATCACAAGTTGGAGGCCAGCCCGGGCAAATTAACAACTTAGCAAGATTCTGTCTCAAAATTAAAAATTTCAAAAGGGTTGGGAATGGAGCTCAGTGTGAAGGTCCTGATTCAATCCTCAGTACAAAAATAAATAAACAAGCAACAACAACAACCAAAAAAAGCCACTTGAACAACACACATCGTGGAAGCATGTAGTCTTTTGAGTCCTGAACAGTATTTATGCTCTAACATTCCAAAGAGGGCCAAAGTCCAAGCAAAACAAACAAAAGAAGGAATGGACAAGGTTTCTTCTAACTTCTGAATTTTCTAAGATAAGCCTGTGATAGTTATTTAAATCTGATCAGGAAAAATCGGATCAGAAAGTTAAAGTCATAGAGAATCAAATTCTTCTTGGTCATAACAGTGGCCCACAAATCAGGCTCTCTTTAACTTCTTAGAAATTTTCCACAAGTACACAGACATGGCAATATCCTCTATAATTAAGACCTTCTTTAAATCAATCAGCTTGTGGACCTATAGTTTCCTTTCCCCTTTCTACGTTCAGCAACCCTCCTATCCAAACCCTTAAAAATGACATTTTGAGGACAATGGTCCAAGGTGTGAAAACATCTGAGGACCAGATAAAAAGGCAACTAAAAATTTAGTGCTTGTACTGGCAAAGTAAATTACCCTCATAATCAGGTACCAATTTTGTCTTCGAGTCATCTGTTTTTGTTTTGTTGTTCCTGCCATTGTTTTCTTTTTTAGTCTTTGTCCTGAACAAAACTGAGGAAGAAGCTGGTGGGACAGTCAAATAAGAGATCATAAAACTTATTTCTTAAGAGATGATTTCTATGTTGCATTTGCACATAAGGTTTCAAACAACTGAATGACATAACTATAGCAAAATTCCCCAATTCTTATGTACATTTATACACAGCATTTTCAGTTGTTATGTGTACAAAACATCAGTAAAGAAGTACAATTAATGTTAAGCTATTTTATCCTACCAATAGGGAAAAATCAAAAAGCCTTGCTTTCTGTATATACTTTATATATAAAGTGTTAATTTTCATAACTAATTTTATATGTAGTGTTGTTAATTTTCATAACTAAACCCAGATGAAAATTTTAATACTTTAATCCTTAGAGCTACGAGAAATTTTTTAAATTACATGTTAATTATTTCCTATAAAAATATGTTCCTTTTAGAGTTCCCTGACATTTCCAACAAGAAGCAGTTGAGGGAACAGCCTGCAGTTGTTGTCGTGTTCATTTCCCCAGGAAGCATAGTAGCCAAGCCATGGCCTCTACCCAAACAGCAGGCGTATAGATCAGATAGAAGTGAGAGCATAGTCATAGGAAAAGAGGTGGATTGGGCAGCATTTATCACAAAAATGATCACTAGGAGTTCAGCCTGCACACACCTGGCCTAAGGAATCCACCTCTCAAGATGAGCCCTGGGACAAAGTCTGCAAAGTCAGACTCTTGATGATACGTTACTACTACTGTTGCAAAACACTGAGACCAGATGGAAGCAGACATCCACGTGGTAAAAGCTTTGATTTGGTTAGTGAGGTCATGTCTGTGGTGAGCCCAAGAGATAATACTATCTGAACTCTGAAAAACTGGAAATCCCTAAGTTCAGAAAGTGTTTATTGAACTCCTAGTTGTATTTAAAGGAGAAAATGTGAAGAATGCTATAAAAACAATAAGAATGAACACATGAATTAATGTTAAATTAGTATTAATAGTAGTGACAGGGCCGGGGAGTTAGCTCAGTGGTTCCGGCGCCTGTCTTGCAAGCGCTAGGGCCCAGGCTCAATTCCCCCGTAACCACATACCATACTGGGTGTGGAGACTCACACCCAGCAGCAACTAGTACCACATACCACAGTGCCGAGCGTGGTGGCTCACGCCTGTAATCCCAGCACTTGGGAGGCAGAGGCAGGAGGATTGCTGTGATGTGAGTTGGAGACTGAGCTCAGGGCCAGCCTGCACCACAAAGCGAGACCCTGTCTCAAAAAAAAAAAAAAAAATAGTAGTGACAAAGTGGGACAAGTGAGCACAGCCATGTCAACGAAAACTTTCAAGATGAGTCAGGCTACTCTGATTGGTTCAGACCTTTCCATTGACCCTTCTATCTGACACAGATATTACTGCCAACAGTTCTAAAACAATGGTATCGATTTTCATACTGATGAAGATCTACTTTTTTCCCTCTAAAACAGGTTTCCTCATTGGTGGCACTTACCTTTTACAAATTCAGACCACAAAAGATGCAGAGATCTCAATCGCTACATGGAGCAGATACTACACGGACCGTATGAAGTCGCGAATGTACGTTACAATTTCTTTCCATCTTATACATAAATACCAAATATTTCATCTATTGCTACTGAAAGTAATTAAAAATATCTTAAGATAATATTCTCTAGTTCATGCATTCAGTGAGTACTGATGTCTAATATGTCTGAGATGCATGAACTTGGAGCCACTAGGAGCAACAGAAATATATACAACCTGGCCTCAAATAAGCCATGTGAAGAACATACTGAATAGATTATCTAAGGTACAGAGCTTTCCAGGTGCACATTTACTCACTGTGTTAAGAACATATGCAGCTACAAAAGGTCACTGAAATGAGCCTTGAACTTAAGAACTGTCCTGGGGAATTGTTTAAGAGTAGAACCAAACCATATACAAGAGGTCAGGAGGGCAGAAAAAAAAAAAAATAAAGGAAGAAGGAATTGTATTCGATGCCTGTTGCTGCTGTGACCAATTACCACAAATCTGAGGTGGCTTAAAACAACACAGATACAGCCAAGAGGGGTGGCACCTGCCTGTAATCCCAGCATCACGGGAGGTGGCAGCAGGAAGACCATGTGTCAGTGCAGCCTGGACAACTTAGCCACATGGCAAGACCCATGATAACTACACTGTATGGACTGTTCTGATACAAGAAACGCAGAGTTCCCAAGGCAGCTCATAGAATCCTCTAGAGATCTTGGACAGATGTAGGGTCCTTGAGTGATCTGTCTAGGATATATTCTCTAATGGTGAAGAAGACAAATCCTTTTTGGTGCTTTTGCTGCAAGAATGGAGAACAATTAAAGAATATCACAATATTTAGACCACACAAGTTGAGTAGCAATTTGAACCCATTTCTACTATTAATCATACTATTCAACAGTCACCATTTTTGTAGGTAAAAACTCATTCCAGCGCTCAGCATTTTAATTAACGAAATGTGCACTGTCAAGTTATGAGAGAATAACACTAGCAAGCGTACCGACTGTTACTAGTGGTCTTTAAACTGGGAGAAGCTCCTCCCCTTGTCTCACCCCACTGCACCTAGAATTTAATTCTCATGAGGACATCAACAGTCCACCCCTGATCTATACTGTCTGGAGTAACTGCCCACAGTACTTGTGTTATATCTTAAGTCACATAACACGCTAGGCACACTTAACATATATACTGTATATGCAGATGTGCTTCATAATGAACTATAGCTATTGTAACAACAGGCTCTGTAACTAGAACTTATAAGGATCAAGGAACTCAGCTGGTCTAATCTGCCAATTCAATAACCTTTCCTCCTCTTTTGGAACACTTCCCCTTTCGAACAACTGAATCTACTCCAATCACTGAGTTTTTTAAAATCATATATTACACAATAAATTAAACCAGTAGCCATTGAGGAAACTTCATTGAAACTTTAAAATATAATATATTAATGTATCTCTTTAAAATCACCTCCTAACTGTGAAGCAGACAATGATTCAATATGCTGGCTTATTGCTACGGTGACACTGTGGACAAATGGCAAAGAGAACGATCGAAACAAGGGAACCACAGCACTCAGATCTTACGAGTCAGGCTCACCATCTCAGGAAACCTGGAACATCAGGGATGAGCCTGCTGGACCGTGTATCATCTAGACTGAGAGATGGAATTTTAAATCCTTCTCGCCAATTCCTAAAACAACAGCTTCTCAAAGCACAGCTTCTGCACTCGGCTGGAATATACACCTTGAAACTTAAAGGGGGTCTGACACATGCTAATATTGAAGAACCATTGCCTCAGACTAGAAATATCTTTCTCACTTTTAGACATATTCAGTCATTTGGCCTCTAATGTAGCCAGTGCTCAAGGGTTCTACTATATTATTGACTCTTGGCAAATATAGGCTGAAGAACATCTTCCCGCAGTGTTATTTCAAAACTGGTGGATTCTCAGCTGGAGATCTTGTTTTGTATTGAAGGACAAGTGCCTGAGTGCTTAAGGAGATCCACTTAACTGGTTCTGAGTGAGTAAGAGAAGGCATCCTACAGGGGACAGCATTCAAGCCAATATTAAAGGGCAAGTAGCAGTTAATAAACAGGAATCAAGCAAAGTCATGCTAGGCAAAGGGAACTAATTTCTCCTGTCCACAAACTTAAAGAATTTATTCTGTTATCTTTACCTCACATCTAGCAAAACTGCTAACACTTCGTAATGTTTACCAAATATTTTAATGAGTAAATAATTGCTAACAGAATTATAAGCATATATCTTCCTAAAGGACATGCTGTCATTCAAAAACCTACAGAATTGAAAGATCGCATCTGAAGGTGCAGAGCAGTCATCTCTTGGCCTGCTTGTTCTTATATCTAATCAAAATTCTTTTTTAAAAAAATTAACCCACACTTCCAAAATAGACATTTAATTGATATACATTTTATACTCACTACTACAGGTGTAAGTGGCAACATTTTCATACTTGTAGAAAAAATTTATTTTTTTAAATGTGGAGATATCATAAAGTAAGCACCAATCATTGTTTTAATATCTGTATCAGTTCAGTGTCTAACCTGGTGGAGTCATCTGGGGACTCCAGCCAGTTGCCAGTCATGGGGCAGACAAGACTGGCTGTGAATGCCAAGCCCAGAAGCAATGCCTGGCCACAATCAGAAGAGATGATTGTGTTAACAATGCTGTGAGTCACACTGCACCCTCTGGAAAGATCATTCCGATCTCACAAACCACATTTGCAATCTGCCCATTATGAACAAAGAGAAAGAAATGAACAGTATGTGTTCACCATGGGAATACACTAATAGAGAGACTGGAGGCATAATAATGTCAGCAGAAGAAAACAAAGATGGGGAGTAATTGTGGAAAATGATGTTAGGCAATCACAAAACTAGTCAATAGGAAAGCAAGATATTAAGCTTGTGTCTTCAATAGACAGAGTATATTCACATATCGAGTTTTCTTTCCATTATTCCTTTTTTAAATATATTTGGCCAGCTGTCTTAATCAATGGGCCACACGAAATGAGTTATGTTTCTACAGCTTAATTCATTTTACTAGAGTCAAGTTGACTTTGGCCTATTCAAGAATAATATAGATTGTTGACATTTTAATGTCCCTTATCAACTCTGACATTCTCAGAAGGTCATGTTCATTCACTTATATGGTAGTCAAGGGCCATGAATCAGGCAGTTATCTTTAAAGACAAGTGTCAAGAGGATGGTAGACAAGACTGTCTTCTTCGGATGCCGAGGGCGTCTTATTGATTACACTAAAGCTATCTGGAGACAATGCCTTTCAGTACAAATTTTAAAGTACCCAGTCACTGTTGAAGTTGTTAAGCTTCGATCCACTAAGCAGAGAGTCGGAGCAAAGTAAAGAGGCTACTGATTCGTGGCCGTGGTGTGACAAGGGTGAATAATGTACCAAGATGTGTCTCCTGTAGCAGACTTTTAATAAGAAACCTGCAGACAAGGCTCCAGGATGGGTTATTGTGGAAGTCTAAGCAGAGGGCTACCTGAGAGGGGAGGAAAGAGTGTCAGGAGTGGGGTAGTGGGAAGATTTGCGAAGATGCAGTTCAGCATACAGGGGCTTCCATGAAGATTGTTGCCCTAAGTCTCACTGCCGCACGGGTTCATGGGAATCACAGTAGCAAACCTAGAGCCTGCAGATCTCCGCACATCCACATGGGAGCTACACTCCGTCAAAGTATTACTGTGGAGACTGCAAGGAAGGAGGTGTTCGCTTCATTTTGTGTTTTTGCTTTTCTTGCTGTTGCTTTTCTATCGGTCAGAATTAGTGGAAGGAAGGCTGACATAATATCAGGCTCTGCATTGCTTTTATTTTGAGTTAAAATCTGGGATTACAGTGGAAGAGAATAAAAAAGTGAGAAGGAGAAGCATGAGATACTGTGGTAAAATAACTCCTCCCCCCAAAAAATGCTTTACATGAGAATAGCTAAGCCATGTTCAAAGACTGAAATTCAGAGAAGGGGATTTCAATTCTGTTCTTGAATATTCTCATACTAAGTTAGGTAAAAGTATAGATTTGTCTACCCTCAGAGTATGTCCTGAATAGTTTTGTTAAACTTGCACATATGTGTGGGCATGTGTTAGCAGTGGAACCCAGGGCCTCGCATGTGTCACATGTGTGCTCTCCCTTAGATCACACCTCCAGCCTCAAATGAGTTGATTTTGCATAGTAGACATTTTTAATACTTTCATCAGATATATAAACTGCATCTCACGTATTAGCTGCTCTTTCTATACTACGGAATAATGTCATGCTAGATTAAGAGCCCAACTCAATCAGAATTAAATGGAAGGTGCTGCGGAGCTCTGACTTCTAAACTGCTACTTCCAAAAACTACCACGTCCGTTATTCACACCTATTTTTGGATTGTCCCCACTGGCTACTCTCTGAGCAGCCCATGTCTTCAGAAGTATGTCCAGAAGCCCCTTTGGTGGAGATGCTGGTCAGATAGGTAGATGTGATGTGTAGGAATGTGTTTGTTTGGTTTTGTTTTTAAGTGACCCGAACAAGTCACATCTGAGAAAATCTACCCAAGAAGCAGAGAGCTCAATCTGATCTGGACACTGCCCCAGGAAGCTTACAGGCCTCGTCTGTATTCTGTCTATGAGTCCTGATGTCCTTGAAAACTGCACACGCTGGGTTTTCCTTCCCTTCTTCTAAAAGAATTTCGCACACCTCAAGATAATACTCACCATGCGGATCATACAGTGACAGAACAATGATCATGTTGTTGCGTATCTGTCAGGAGTATTAAGCAGACTGGCCCAAATGTGCACGTTCTGTGTGATGCAAATTAATTAATTAAAAATAATGAATTTTTAACTATGCTCAGATAGACTAGTCACTGTGAAAGCTTTGCATCTCCATGTTTATAGCTATTTCCCTGAATCTGTTTATCTTGAGGAAATAAAAAATATTGAAATTGAGTGAAACGTGCTTGGTCTAAAAGTCATAAAACTCCAAGACAAGTCTTCTTATTATATTTTTAAAATTTTTTATTTTTAATACAGCTCTCATTCATCACATATATTGAGTTTAACATAAACATTAAAATCTCTTGAATCAGTGATGTGCCCTACTTTTATTATTTTAAGTGAGATGAACCACATAAAGGAAGTTTTCACACATTTACAATTTTATACCTTCATAATAAACAAGAGATTGGAAGAGAATGTGTAATATTTCTGCTGTATTTGCCCATGATAGGATGATTTTTATATCTGTTTCTAGAAAAATCCTTCTAGGGCCTGGGATTTAGTTCAGTGGCTCCGGCATCTGTCTTGCAAGTGCAAGAACCCAGGTTCAATCCCTGGTAACCACATACAACAATACTGGGCAGGGAGACTCACACCCAGCAGTAGTCCGTACCACATACCATAGTGCTGGGTGTGGTGGCTGACACCTGTAATCCCAGCACTCGGGAGGCAGAGGCAGGAGGACTGCTGTGAGTTCAAGGCTGAGCTCAGGGCCAGCCTGAACTACAAAGTGAAACCCTGTCTAAAAAAAGAGAAAAGAAAAATCGTTCTAACATACTTTTCTTTCACAGTTTCTTGTCATATGATAGCATAGGAAAATTAAATAAAATCCTATTATATCTTCATAATAAACTTCATATTCCATGTTCAGTTACATGGTGTATTTACTTGAAAAATTCAATACCACTGTATAGAACTTTGGAAATACTTTTTAACTTGTACTGAGCAATTACTTTGTGAAACTCTCTAGATAAATAGCTTTAAATTGGTAGAAGAGAAAGAATTGGAGAGATTAAAACAGTACAAGCTACACTTTATGCTCAATGAGCTTACAAGGTGCCAATATAAACACGACGAACATAAATGTTAATGGGTACGAGGTAAGTAAGAGGTGAAAGGAAAGAGGAGATGCAACTTGAATGTGAAAGTGGACAGCCTTAATTTGCTAAATTCAAATATCATGGCACCTTCAAAGGACATTCCCAACTATAAGCAGTGTTGCATGTTATTGAGAGAATGAAATGATGAGGTTACTTTAAAGGCCAACATCAGTTTAGTAGATGAGTAAGAGATCTCTGGGGACTTGATCTATAGATGCAGGGCAGCCCAGACATGCACACAGAGGCATGCCTACAAATCTCTGAGATAATCTATCCAAGATCATGCTCTCTCTCTCTCTCTCTCTCTCTCTATCTCTCTGAGTTGATAAAATAAAATGGACAAATATGAAGCCCACAATTATACAATATTCATCTCTTGTAATGAAGAGCATAGGTAGACATCCTCATCCTATATGTACATAGTTTTGCTTCTATAATTTCAATCTCTTCCCAAAACTGCTATAATTTTCTTCTCTTCTTTCAAAGTTTACAGTGTCATTCAGGCAAATGCGTGGCGCTAACAATTCCTTCTGCTTCTTTAAACTTCGAACTGTTTGGTGGAATTGTTAACGAAACGAAATCTTTAAAAAGAGTACTGCAGACATGTCATGAAAGTTACACCCAGTTATTGCAGTAGCTAAACAAATGTGTTCCTACATTTGGATTCAGCCAAAATATCCCAACAGCGATTGTTTTTGATATTTTCTAAGCCACACTGATTGGGAATTTTCATTCTCAGTACGGCTGCTCATTTCTGGAAGTCCATTAAAATAAGCAACAATATCACTTAAGGCTTAAGCAACATTATTTTCCTAAAGCAAAAATCAAATGTCAAAATAAACCCAAATGGATAAATCCTATCTTAATAGTGAACATATGTTTCTTCTTCCCCGCTTGCTAAACCCAGATGTTAATTACGCCATTTGTCACTACTTTGCTCTTTTCATGACTGGAGCTAGCTGAGACTCTGTCATGGGCAGGATAAATGTCACATGTGCCCCATCAGTAAAACCAAGATTATTTTTCAGAGTCTAGCAAAAATAATGCTGATGACATTTTAGACCCAGAATCATAGAAGATGCTTTAGAAGTTCACTATGTCTCAGTGTCATTTACCTAATGTTACTGCAATATGAATATAGGGGGTTGAACTACATGTAAAGGCTGGAAATTCTGAAAAACTGCTTTATGAAAAAGGCAATAAAATACAATTACTGTTCAACTTTGATGTAAAACTCATATAGGAGGACTGAGGGTGTAGCTCAGTGGCCCTGCATTTGTCTGCCAACCATAAGGTACTGAGTTCAATCCCTGGTGCAAGGAAAAAAAAAAAAAAAGAAAAGTAAAAACTCATGTGGGAATTCATTACTGAATTCACACTTTTACAAGAATATATCCCCAAGATAAAGACAAAACATTTAGGATTTTAATTGATCAACTTTCAAAAATCAATCACTTTATAATACAAGCAACAATATAATTGATAACCAAAATGTTTATAACTCTGAACTTAATAAAATATAAACTGATGCACATTTTGAAATGGTTCCACTAGCCGCCAAATTTGTTCTTTATTATCTGATTGTTTTTATTTAAAAGTATGTCAAACATTAAAATTCCATATTAGGTAGGTATATCACTGCTCTAATAAAGAAAAAAATATATATATACACACACACACACACACACACACACACGCACACACATATATCTCAGAGTACTTCATATATAGCCTGGAACCCATGAGAAAGAGAGTCTTTCAAGGAACTCAGAATGATTATCTGTGTCAAATGCTGCTGCTGTTCAAAAACTGACAGTTGACCACAAGCTTAAACAGAATAAATATTATTGGTGAACTTTACCTGAATGGTTTTGTGAGAATTTTAGTAAAATAAAGCCTGATTGGAATGGGCTCAAGAAGACTGTGTGAAGAAAGAATTTGAGAGACAGCAGGAAACAATGTTTTCAAGAGTTTTGCTCTAAAGATAGAGAGGAAGAAATATTCAGGGAAATGTAGGTTAAGAATTTTGTTTACTGAAATAAGTTACAGCATATTTGTATCTGTATACTGATTTGAGAAGATTTACTTAAAAATTAAAAAGTATAATTTCAAAAAGAAAAAGGCAAACTCTGTCAGAAAACAGCATGATGACTTTTAATAGAGAGGAAAGTCTAGACTAACGCCCAGAGAGCTGTGCACACGGTAGAGGAAAGGGCCATGGAGGATAAGGGAGATGATGATTGTATGCTGCTGGGACTTCCGGGAAGGTCTTCCTGTTTCTTCCACTCCTGCTGCTTCTGCTTCCTCTTCCTCTTTTTTTTTTTTTTTTTTGTGAAGTTGTCAGAAAATCCTGCTTCGGGGCAGTAAGCACGTGATTCCAGTGAGACCCGTGAGCACATGTCAGGGTTTCTCCAGCCGCACTCAGCAGGCCCAGTACAGCTGCAGAGTTGGCAGGAAACACAAAACCAGAGTTTGGGGTGTTGCCAAGTGCAAAATACTAAAAGATGAGAAGTGAAGATAAACGAAGGACTGGGGTCACCACTTAAACTGAGATCAAAGGAAGAAGTTTGAGTGGCTGAGCAGGACATAGGGCCAAATCATTGATGGAGAGGAATTCAAGAATAAAGAATCTAGGTGAGAGATGCAGATGAAAACAACATTGAGATTTCATCTCACTCCACATAGAATGGCTGCCATTTCAGAATCAGCCAACGGCAAATGTTGGCGAGGCTGCGGAGAAGAAGGAACCCTTCTCCACTGTTGGTGGGACTGTAGACTCGTACAACCCCTGTGGAGATCAGTTTGGCGAATCCTCAAAAAG
>PVIR01039899.1:0-13642 GCA_004026965.1 Petromus typicus
CTGTGTCCAACTCCTATGCTTGTATAAAGTTTTTCCCTCTTTAACTCCAGTAGTTTAAAATATATTTAAAGTAATATGTTGAATTCATACCACTGACTTTTCTCATCTTGATGAAAATGTGCTCAATTTTTCCAGCTGAAAGCCTTATTTTTATTATTTTTAATAATGCTTCTTTTGTTAGTGTAAAAGAACGTTTTTTCTGTTTCTAATTTACTAATACCATTTTTAAATACGCAGTAAATACTAGTAGAATTATGAATAAATATTGAATCATTTGTGTCCTTTGAATGACTACAGAAATTTTCCTTTCCCTTCTAAAAAGATGGTTACCATTTATTTTTTATAATTAAATCTAAAAATTTCCTTGTTCTTTTTTTAGGTTTTTTGAGACAGGGTCTCGCTTTGTGGTTCAGGCTGGCCCTGAACTCAGCCTCCAACTCACATCACAGCAATCCTCCTGCCTCTGCCTCCCGAGTGCTGGGATTACAGGTGTGAGCCACCACGCCCGGCACTGTGGTATGTGGTACTGGTTGCTGCTGGGTGTGAGTCTCCACACCCAGTATTGTATGTGATATGACCGGGGATCAAACCCAGGTCCTTGCGCTTGGAGGACAGGTGCCGGAACCACTGCGCTAACTCCCTGGCCCAAAATTTTCTTGTTCTTATAAGCCTTATACAACAGCACTCTGGTCAGTTACGTAACTACTGCTTGGAAAATGCCATCATTTTCTAGCAAAATTGATTCTTCAGTTTTGTTTATATTTTATCCGTAGCCTTTTCATAACTACATCACCTATAAGATTTTTCTTCTCTTTTAAAAAAATGTTTCTTATTTTCCTTCTGGAAAACTGCCAAACTCTTAAAGGTACTCTTTACTCAGAAGGCCTTAAGTAGGTGCCTCGGGAGAGTCACAGGTGACCATTAGATGATACGTGACGACTGTTTTTTTTGGGGGGGGTTCATTAAGCTCTTCAAGTGTAGCCAGTTCTTGAATGATTTCAAAAAATGAAGTGGCTTTAATTACTGTTGCATCCAGAAATGTTCAAATGCATTTCTGTGTCGTCTGTCTCCTCTAATCAATGCACATATACATTCCTCTGTGCACTTTATGTTGCATTTGGATATTTAGTTACATATAAAGTTTTCTTATCTGACCCAAGCATGGCCTGGAGGTATGTCCCATTTTATTTAAGGGAACTCAGTTTTTCCAGTAACTAAGGGAGTGAAATCCTTATTTCTTTGTCTATTCAACTATTTTTCTCACAGTACAGACTAGGAATTCAATTTTATTATTGGATAATTTGTAGAATTTGCCAAATTCATTAATATCAGCCTTTGTCTTTATTCTTATGTGAACTTACCTCACATGAAACTGTCATTACAATATAAGCTGTGATAAATAATATACAACAAAACCCCATAATAAATACTCAGCAGTTATTTTCTCTTAAATATGAAGTTACTTCTGCTCACAAGTCCAGTTGTCAGCACACTTGTAGTTGTTTTACCACTCTTGGGTTTCTTAAGATTTGTTGTTCCCATATATTTAGACAAGATTATTAGTGTTTTACCCTCAGGGAAGGTGAAGGGGACTTGAAAAATACCCACTTTACTTTCCATCATTTCAGATGTTACATAAAAAATTGCTCAAGTGATATTGGAGAGAACTTAATAGGTAGTCAATTTGGAATCAGTGGCTGTCTTTCTGCATCAGCCTCACTAACCTCACCTACCTTTGCAGGGTCATAACTGTGCCCTCTAAACTTTACTTTTATCTGTGTCGATTGCAATCAGGTATGTGTTTAAAACTTAAAGTTACTGTCATTTTTTAATTAAAATCTATATCATTAATCATGGATTAATGGATTCAAGAAGTAATGGATTTAAATATTATGTAATATTTCCAGATTAACTACAAGTATATTAATTGTATATTTTTTACCAAAAATAGCATTATATAAATATAATCATAAAGTATAATTACATATTTTACTTATAACTGTTCTATGTGAATAAAACAATTTCAATGAAGTCAAATAAAATTCATAATTGAAACTTAATTGAAACTTCATAATTAAAACTTCAAATATCACTTACATTGTATATTTATAAATTACACATAGGAATATAATCACATGGAGATATAACTGTATAAGTTATATATAGCCATTTACTGTGTTTATGAATATATTAGTGAATAATATAAATAATAATATAATTTATGAAAAATTTCAATTTAGTTTTTTTCTTAATTCCTAAGTACAATTATAAAATTTTTGGTGCAATCATTGTTATAACTTTGGTAAAAACTATTGTTTTAGGTCTTACTGTATTGATATTTGCAATTGTAAACTAGTGCTTTAAATATGGAATTTTAGCCAATACTTTAAACTAGAACTCTCTTGAGTCTCCATCTAAAGTTTATGCACATAAAGTGCG
This sequence comes from Petromus typicus, assembly GCA_004026965.1. NCBI lineage: Eukaryota > Metazoa > Chordata > Mammalia > Rodentia > Petromuridae > Petromus > Petromus typicus. The sequence continues at coordinate 2,440 of PVIR01039899.1, forward strand.
CATAAGGCATTAACAATCATGCCAAGATGTAGCTGATTTAAATACAGCTAAAAGGATGAGACTTGAGGCCGTACTCACAAGTGAAATAAATACGATGTGTGAGCGCCGTATGGTTTCTCTGATGGCGATGGACTGAACGTGTACATGAAGCCCCAAATGATGGGCGACGTGAAATAGGGAGCAAGTGTTCAAAGGGAACAGTAGCTGAGTGGGAGTGGAGGAGAGAAAAGAAACGGAGGGAAAAATGTAATGATAGGAAGGAAAACAAGAGAAACAGACTCGCCTTTATAGTGAGTGGACGCTGAAGGGAAGGTGGGGAAACGGGAAACATGAGAATCAAGGTATACTGTGTATAAGTACAACAACCAATGAGGAATGCCACTATGATGTATTCTCAAATGTACCAATATGCTCAAATTATTTAGTTTTTTTAAAGAAATAAGGTTTCTGGGTAGTACGAACAATTTGTTATGGAATGGTAAGGTAGATTTCTCATTCGATCTTTGGTCATGTCAAGCTGGGTATTCTTGCACAATGCTTCTTAATTATCAAAATAAGCATCAGGCTACATTAATTCTGTGTACATTCAGGAATTGCTAAGTGATGAGTATAAAACAGGACAGCTGGGGCCGGGGAGTTAGCTCGGTGGTTCCGGCGCCTGTCTTGCAAGTGCAAGGACCCTGGTTCGATCCTCGGTTACCACATACAACACTGGCTGTGCAGGCTTACCCCAGCAGCAACCAGTACCACATACCACAGTGCCAGGTGTGGTGGCTCACGCCTGTCATCCCGGCACTCGGGAGGCAGAGGCAGGAGGATTGCTGTGATGTGAATTGGAGGCTGAGCTCAGGGCCAGCCTGAACCACAAAGCGAGACCCTGTCTCTAAAAACCTAAAAATAATAAAATAAAACAGGGCATCTGCCTATGTTGTGAATGATCATCACCACTGCTAACTGGACAATTAATACAAAAGAATTTTCCTATTGTTGGGCAGATTTCCTGGTAGGATCTTCAGCTCCAGTGCTGCAGCTTGGCACAGGTGGGTGGGAAGAGGAGAAGTGTACAGCTTTATTCTACTGCCTTCGAGTAAAAAAATCCCAAGATGGGATTCATCTTAAAACAGGCTGGAGCTACCTTTTCAGAAATCTGGAGGGGCAGGGTTATGGAGGCTGGACATTTAGTATCATCATTTTGGCTGAAAACTGTTCAAGACTCCGTCCTTCACTTAAATACAACCCCAGAAATTCTACAGATTACAAGTCTCATTGGCTAATACCGAACCCTGAGTGACAAGTTTCTCTGGTACATCAGTGCACACAGTTTCACCCCATCTGCATACAGCTAGAAGGCAAATAGAAAAAAAGTTGCAAACTAAATTTGTAAACTTCTGCTCAAGGGAGCAGAGTCCTGTAAGTTCCTGCAGGTTCTGAGAGTCAAAATCTTAAATATAACAAAGATTGAAGAGCTTGGCTCAGTAGTAAATGTAACAAAGATCATAAGGCTGAAAAGGAGGCAAATAACAAGGATTTTCCTGAGATACAAGATAAATTTTTCCAAAGAAAAATGTTCTAAAATTTTGTTTACTCTTTCAGTATGAATTTTTCTTTTTCAACTGGAGAACATGTTTTTTTTTTTTATGTGTAGAACTGTGTCTTATTATTTATAAACACATTCTTTTTTACAAAACTGTGAAACTAATATCTAGGATTGGTCTCTTTCAGAAATTACACAATAACTTTAAGCATGTGAATGGCAATATATATTGATGGATCATACTAGGTCTGAATTTGAGAAGGAATTCTTATTATTACTCAGAATATAATAAAAATCAGTTTAGGAGATGAGATCTGGAAAAAATGGTGGCTGAGTGTGGTTCGATCCTTGGACAGTATGTGTGAGCACCGACTATCGAATACCTGCTGCTGAGCAGAGGTGGAACGTCAGTGCCGGGTTAGGTGAGGCTTCTGTGGTGGAGCTAATCTATTATCTGCATTCAATTATGGAGGGAAATTTAAGATTGAACTTGTGGATGGAAATTTAGGATGAAACCTGTCAGTAGTTGTAGATGTGTTTAATGTTTTGATCTTTTATTGTCATGAAATGATCCCTCTTTTCTTTCACTCTCATTCATCTCATCCTTCTCTCCTTATTGCCACATCCCATCCTGCCTCCCTTCCTCTTCCTCCGCCCCTTCTCCTTCCACATTTTAACATATAATTATTCCAGAAGATTTAATTACAAGGACACTACTGATGATCCTTTTCCTCAGTAACTCTTTGTGCCTTTTTCGTCCACCAAAATGTCTTTTTCTTTTCAGGAAAACCCACTACATTATGTAAGACGATGAGTAAAGCTGAAATGTGGCTAATTCGGACATACTGGGATGTTGAATTCCCTCGTCCATTCCTGCCTAATTTTGAGTTTGTAGGAGGACTGCACTGCAAACCCGCCAAGCCCTTACCCAAAGTAAGTCTGTGGGGATGAGGAACGCTTTATGCACCTTCTAGTACTTGATCTTTCCTTCTAAGTTTGCAGCTTTAGAACTTCAATCACTCCAAATTTCTCTAATCACAGTGACCTTTTATGAATGATATTGGGTGTTTTGTGGATTTGGAGTGAGAGATGAAATGATTCCAGTGTGTTCATGAACTATCTCAGTGCAGAACCTGGATATTGGAGTGGAAAGGCGGAAAGCCAGCCCTGGAAATCACTGAGAGTCTGCTCCGACAAGTGTCACAATCTTGATAGAATCAAGAGCCAGGATGATTACCAAGGGTGCAATAGAAAGATGCTTTCTTGAGAACTGATGGTGAATTGCACAGAGATATATATATATATATTCTTTCCTGTTTTTTCATTGACTTCGGTCAATCTTATTGTATTCTTCTTTGCATCACCTAGCAGGTGCAGGATTGATTTCTGGTGGTCTTTCATAAATTATTCTTTTCCTGTTCACTGACTGCAGTCCTATTTTCTAGGTCTGATGTTTGGTCTTCACATTCATTTGTCCTAATTTTCAAACTTTCATTGGAGTTTTTTTTTTTAATCTCCTGGAAATGTGTTTGAAGCACGTTAACTGATTCCATTACTTCCATAACATAAGACTTTATCATGGTTTTCATCTCGTCTTTAGTGTTATTAATCATATGTTCCAGTTCAGACATTTTGGAGAATTTATGTCTGATATCCATTTTACTAGATCCTCTTTTGTTACTGCTTCAGATAGTCCTAGTGTTAGCTTCAGTTTGCTCTATTCTAATTTTTCCTCATTTCCTGGGGTGATTGACCTTTGTCTGAGTTTTTAAATTTTTTCTCATTTCTATTTTCATTGTTGTTATTGCTGATGTTTTTGGTTTAGTTCCTGGCCTACTGTCTGGCAGTTCTTAATGGAAGTCTCTTTCCTTTTAATATTTGGAACCCTTCAGGACAGGCTACTTCTGGGGTTATCCTTGGATCTGTAATGGCCTTAAGTGATCTCAATTCTGAAACATTGTGGAAGGTACTTAAACAATGACATCACCTTGCTTGACATAACACAGTCAGGTTCACAACAGTATTAAGCACAGCCCAGAGAATTGCAAGCTTTGACAGTTATTATTCTGATACCTTTAACCCCATGAGTTAAATCTGTGACCATATACCAAAAATCAGAACTATCCTGAAATTTATTTCCAACATATAAGTCCTTCAATATAGCTGTATCTTCCTTTGGAAACAGTGTCACCAATTAGGGAATAGAAAGATAGAAGGAATAGAGAAAGATAGAAATAGAAGGAAGACAGAGTAGGGAAGACTGAAATGCATTTTCTTGTAGGAACTGGTACTGACTGGAGGATAAGAGAGTATGAGGGAACAAAAGAAGAACAGGGGTACCCAGCAGGAATAAGCTAACAGGAGACTATTTTCCCTCTTGTGAAAATGAGAGCAGTTGAAACAATCAGACAGGCTCAGCAACAGAGAATAGTGAAAACTGAGAGGTCAGAAAAAAGAAAGAAAAAGGACAACAACAACAACAACAATAACAAGAACAAGAACAAAAACACTACCCAAAGGGCCCTTCGGGGTTTAGTTCAGCTATCTTATGCAGACAGTAAGGGCAGGAGCATGAAGTTTTGAGTTGACTAGTCCCAGGCAAACAGCCATTTTCCCCTGATGAGTTTCTGGCTTTAATGCCTGAGCTGAGCTCAATGAAATCCTGTAGGTTGAAACCCTGCAAGTATCCAGGGCCCTGAGGGTGGGATGGACTCCTCACACTCACCAATGGCTGAGGTCAACAAGATCTCTTCACTCTTCAGTGGTTTCATTGTGGTAGACAGGGTAGTTGTGTACCAAAGGATTGCCTAAGTCTCAGCATCGCCACCTTACTTATTTAGTGTGTGCAGACAGATAAATGGAATCTCTGGGGCTGTCACTCATGTGCTAACCCCATAAGAGATCAGGGCCCAAGCATCAGTATAAGAAGACAAGAACACAGAGTCTCTGTGGGCTTCTCCTCTCACCATGGTCATATGGAAGCTCAGAGTCTGAGTGTTGTAGGAAAGGTAGGAGGGTCTTGTGCCAGAGACTTGCCCATATAGGAGCAATATTTACTCAACATGGGCAGAGAAGTGCATGGAGTTTCTGGGGTCCTCTTCCCATGCCAGTCACATGAGATTCCAGGGCATTAGTGCTATAGGGAAGATGGGCCAGAGTCCTGCCCACAGAGGAATAACCCTTATTCAGTATGGTTAACACTTTATTTTCTAAAAGAAAAAAAAATAATTCTATATCCAGTTTTCAGATGAAGGGCATTTGAGTTGTTTCCAAGATATAGCTATAAAAAACTTTGCTGCAATAAACATGGTTTTATGTATGTCACGGTGGTATGATAATTTTAATTCATTTGTGAATATATCCAGCAGGAAAAAGGCAGAGTCAAATGGGACATCTAATCCTAGTTCTTTGAGGAATTTCCATACTGATTTAAACAGTAGTTGCACCTGTGTACATTAATGCCAACAGTGGAGAAGGGTTCCTTTCTTGTCAAAGCCCTGTCAGCATTTATTGCTGGTTTGTTTCTTGAGAGCAGCCATTTTACCGGAGTAACAGGGAACGTTCTCACTGTCGTTTTCCTCTACATTTGTTGAAAAACTAGTCAGGTTAAATATTTTTCCCCTGTATTTCTTTGCTTCTTTTAATTCTTAATCTGGAAAATGTGTATTCATATCAAATGCCCATTCATCAATTGGGGCTTTAAATTTGGAGAGATGAGTTTTTAAAAACAGATCTTTATATGTTCTAGATAGTAGTCCATTGTCTGAAGATCAGCTGGTAACATTTTTTCCCACAATGTGGATTGCATTTTCGCTGTTACTGCTTTCTTTTGCTATGCAGAAATTCTTTATAATATGAGATCCCGGTTCTTGATTTTTTTTCTGCTAGCTCCAATGCTGCTAAGCTTTTATTGATAATATCTTTACTTCTGCCAGTGTCTCTAACTGTTCTACCTAACACATCTTCCAGCAGGTTTAATGTTTCTGTTTTAATATTCAGATCTCTAATCCACTCAGGTTTCAATTTAGTATGTGGTGAAAGATGTAGGTCTCATTTTAGTCTTTGGCTCATTGAAAGTCAGTTTTTCCAGCACCTAAAGCAGCTACCTGTCATTGATTGATGGTATTTGGCTCCTTTGCTAAAGATGAGCTGGCTTTATATTTCTGCAGTTGTTTCTGCATTCTAGTCAGTTCCATTGGTCCTCAGATCGCTTCTGGGGCATTACCCCTCTGTTTTAACACAGTAGCCTGGGATGCAATTATTTTTGTGTTGAATATGTTTCCTGCCATTTGGTGATTTGTTTACAAAACATAAAAGTCTTTTGTTGGAGTTTCGTGGGTCTTCTACGCAGTGCAGCATGTTCTCTGAAAATAACAGAAACTGAAGTCTTCCTTTTAAATACCTATTTCAGTATTCTGGCTAAAATTTCATTGAATGTTAGTGATGAAAGTGAAAATTCTTGACTTCTTCCTAGTTCTTCAAGAAAATGTTTTTGGTTTTCCCTATTCAATATGATATTTCCCTCAAGTGTGCCGTATGTTGATTTTATCAGTGAAAATAAGATCCATCTGTATGTGTCTTATCAAAATTGTATCATGAAGAGATGTTGGATTTTGTCATTCTTTTTGCATCTATAAACATAGTGAAGATAGCATTTTTATTCTTCAGTGTATGTAAGTATCAGCATGTATCATTTTATGATTATTGACTATGTATGTATAGCTGTCCTTACAACTGTAGGATGAAACTGTGTAAGGTTTTGCTTTCTTGTTTGATTCTTTGTTTGCTAGCTTCTTCCTTGCTTGCTTGTGTTATTGCTTGTTTTGGTGTCAGAGTAATGTTGGCTCTGCTAAATCAATTTTGAAGAACATTGAGATATATTCTCTGTAATGGTCTGATAAAAAGTAAAAACATCATCATCAACAACAACAAAGTCAATGACTAATTTAATCAGTTGTTTTTGCTTTGTGGAATTTTTATTACTGTATCAGTTTCATTGTTTGTTATTGGTCCCTGTTGATCATTTAATCTTCTTGATGTGAATTTTGCAGTTCATATGTCTCCATAAGTCTAACGATCTTTTCGAAGTTTTATAATTAACTAGAGTATAAGTTTTGAAATATATTCAAGTAACTGGCCACAGTTCAGTTGTGTCTCTTGTTATACTTTTTTAATTCCTAATTTCATTATTGTAGGTCTTCTCTCATTTTCTTTTTTTTTTTTTAATTATCTTTATTGGTACATTAAATATACACATCATGATTGCACTCCATAATGGGGATTTGTACCAGTATAAGACACAACTTAATTCTCATTTTCTTTTAGTATGTTTCACTAAAAGCTTTTCAATATTATTTACTTTTTCAAAAATCAACTCTAAAATGTTATAAGCCATAATCTCTTATTTCTAATCTCATTTTTATTAACTTCACATCTGATACTTATTATTTTAGTTTTTGTATTGATTTTCAGTTTGGTTTGTTCTTATTTTCCTACACTACAGAGATTCAACCTTGCATTACGTATTTATGGTCACTCAGTTTTTCTAAGCTATAACTTGCTTTACAGCTGTATCTCTCATTCAAGATTCCCTTCATTATGTGTGACACATACCGATGTACTTTCTTTCCATTATTGTTTTATTAAAGGGATTTAAAACTATTCTATGATTTGTTTAGTAAGCCACTGAAAGTTCAACTACTTTATTTCATCTACATCTATGTAGTTGTTTGATTTTCTATTGCTATTGTTTTCTAATTATAATAACATGTATAAGGTATTTCAGTTTTTAATATTTAATGAGACTTCCTTTATGGGATAAAACATAGTGTATTTTGGAAATTTTATGATCTTCTGAAAATTGTGTGTTCTGCTGTGGGTTGAAACACAATGTAAGTACCTGTTCAATCTGATCTATGCTTATCAGGATAATGTACAAATAGCCCTGATTGGAAAATTGCATCTGAGTCTAGCAATTCCATCCTCCATGAGACAAGCCTCACAATATTCACACCTCATTTCTATAGCAACTGAATTCTTTGGTTGCATATGTAATCCCTGATTGTACATTTTAGATATGCTTAATATCTAGATATACTTAAACTAGGTGATTCCACATATTAAAGAGCAGACCTTTTCTGTCTTAGTTATTGTCTGGAGGCTAAGACAAAATACCAGACACCTACAAGTTTAAGGAGGAAATATTCATTTAGTTCAATGTCTTTAGTGTTTTCCATCCACCGTAAGCAGGCTCTAAAGCATCATGCATGACTGAGGGACTTCAGACAGAAAAGACAGTTCTAGGCAGGGCAGCGGAGGTAGAAGGCTGAAAGCATCAAGCAAAGACAGTAGCAGCAACAACATCAAAATGGATTATCTTGTCCAGTTATGTTTCACCTATGCTAACTGCCTTTTGGGTGGTTGCACCTATACCCAAAGTAGAGCGCCTTAATCCCAGCCTCACAGCCTAGATCCAGCCAGCTCTGAGAAGCCCCAGTGATTTCATGAGTCTTGAGAGTATATCTCAACACAAGCCACAACACTGTCTAACACTCTTTCTCCCACATTTCTTTTCACTTCATCCTCATAATGTTGCAACTCTTTCATTACAATAATTTATGTCTGCAGGAGATGGAAGAATTTGTCCAGAGTTCAGGTGAAGATGGTGTGGTGGTGTTTTCTCTGGGGTCAATGGTGAAAAACCTCACAGACGAGAAAGCCAATCTCATTGCCTCAGCCCTTGCCCAGATTCCCCAGAAGGTCAGTGCAACCTCTGGTCCTGGTGAGCAGTTTTCACCGACAGACACTGCAGTAAATATTTCCGTTTCCTGGAAGATATTTAAACTCAGTGCACATGATCATAGCTGATCAAATTTTAAATCGAAGTGTGTACAACATAGAAGTGGATAGTTTACTCACATGTGATCGTTACCACATTGATCTTGTCACATAGGCATTATTACAGAAACATACTGTTGTAGTCACTTGTCTTTGATGGACTAGAAATGAAAATGTTAAGACAATCTAAATATTTTGGTGGGCACTAGCTCCCCTCCCAGATATATTAGAAAATGTTGGTGTGCTAGTCTATGAAAAGAAAGAGACTATACATTGAATGGAGGAAAAAGTCTCAAAGCTGCAGTTGAAATGTCTGGATTTGATATAGTATCAAAGTAAAATGGACATAAAAGTAGAATTGTAGATGTACTTGTTTATTCTAAACTCTGTTTTCTAAATGTAAAAGAGTTAAAATTCTAATATAATTTTCAAATAGCGTTTTCCTAATCTATGCTATTTAATGAACTGTATTTACGTTCTCTGATTCATTGTACCTGGTATTTTAAGTCCTATGCTGTGTACAGGTACATTTGCTCATTGAGTGTGCTAAAATTTAGATCTATTTGCAGGATTGTTTTTTAACAGCTTTTTTCATGTTAATATTGAACCCCAAAGTGTCCTCACTTCCTCAACAGGAAAAAAAAACTGCCTAAAAACTCATTAATAAGTGATCAAAATACACTTAGTGGAATATGAACAAACTACTTAACTCTGTCCAATTACAAAAGGGGAAGAATTGATACAGGATAAGTAAATAAAGTAAACACCAAGAAAGGATGGAGGCATGAAAAGAAGCGAAAGAGAAAGGTGGAGGCAACAGGGAATAGACAGGCAGGGAGCAGTGAGGACGAAGACAGAAAGATGAAAGAAAGAAGGAAGAGAAGAAGGGATAGAAAGAAGGAAAGAAATTCAAGTGCAAAAAAATCATGGAACCCAAATGTAAAGATTTTTGTAGAAATAAAGTTCTGATAGCAAATATCACTAAATTACATGTAATAAATAAACACATATATATTTGTTTTCAAGTCTTTTCTTTTTTTGTACTTTTCACCATGATTTCACTTATGAAATCTTGTACAGGATAAAAATGAAATAACAGTAGTATACTTAAGAAGTTATAATGATCAAAATAACAGTGGTGTTCTTATCAGAGTATTAGTACGGACTTTTCCAACAAGTCAAAGTGAACAGTTAAACAGTGTATCTTAATGTTTGCAAATGACTATTTACATCCTCCTCTCAATTATTACCATAACAGAATTCTTAATTATCAGCACTAACACACAATTTCTGCTTTCATCTGCAAAATGACTGCATTGCTTTCCACAGGTGTTATGGAGATACAGCGGAAAGGCGCCAGCTACATTAGGCCCCAACACTCGGCTGTTTGACTGGATTCCCCAGAACGACCTTCTTGGTGAGTCCGCGGGAGAGGGAGACCTGTGCAGCTGAACAGCAAATGAATTCCATAACCATTTAAAAGTAAATTCACTAAAATATCTGTGACTTGAACATTTGCTGTTTGACATCTAATATTAAAACAGAGATAAATGAGTAACTCTGTTTCCACCCTCTGAAGCACTCTCTTACAGAGTTCCTTCCTACTCTGGCTGGGATCACACTTTTCCAGGCTAAAACTGTGGCTAGGCTCTGTAGAAACAGTCACTTTCTTTACTGACTTACAGCCTATCTTTTGTCTTCTCTGTCTCTGAAATCCATCTAAATTTTGCATCCCTCTCCCCACACCCATTTCTCATTTCGTGCCTGAACCAGGTCATCCCAAAACCAAAGCTTTCATCACTCACGGTGGAACTAATGGGATCTATGAAGCCGTGTACCATGGGGTCCCCATGGTGGGAATCCCCATATTTGCTGATCAGCCTGACAACATCGCTCAAGTAAAGGCCAAAGGAGCGGCCGTGGAGGTCAATTTGAACACAATGACGAGTGCGGACCTGCTCAGTGCCTTGAGGACAGTCATCAGTGACCCTTCGTGAGTGCTGCTGCCTGCAACTTTACAGAATACTTGAAAATTTAGAATGTCTCATAACTTTGCAATTGGGTTATTTGCAGATAATATACTTATATGATAATAGTGCAATATGACTACCACAGAATCACTTGTTGAATATCAGCATTTTAAAGGATTTCTAAAGGAAAAACAGAAAAGACCAAAAACACCTTTAAATACAGTTTTGATTATGTGGAAGTTTTTGTTACTTTTTTTGAACAATCTCTTTAATTTTATACATAAGAATTTAAACATTAAATATAGTCAGTAACTACAACATGAAAGTGATATTTTTCCTGATGTTGATCACTCTAAAATACCTATTAATTCTCAGGATTAGTGTTATTAAATGCTATTTAAAAATAATAGTTACTTCTGAATGATAGTTAAATATTTCAGGATATAATAGCAATCATTTTTCAGCAGAGGATGAGAGTATGGTAGTTTTAAAAATTCTTAGTATGATATTTTATTTTTAAAAAATGATGATCTTTCAAAAGTATTGAGTTGATTGTTTTAGTTACGAAGTATCTTTTGTTCTGTATGAAAATAGGCAAGTTTCATGGCTCCTTTAGATCCCATGAATAAAAGAGTCATTAAATATTATCACTGATTTTAAAATGACTGATGCGAGATAATATAATCATAAGCACATAAAATTTCCAAGTATTAAAACCTAAAACAACTTTCTGTTAACTCTACATAATATTATCTCTGAAATAACTTAGGAACAGTAAAAGATAGTGCATTGTATATACCTACAATACATGTATGTTATTTAAAAAGTGCATTTATTTTTGTTTGAATTCACATTTACAAAT
>PVIR01039900.1:0-13792 GCA_004026965.1 Petromus typicus
CGCTTGCAAGACAGGCGCCGGAACCACTGAGCTAACTCCCCGGCCCAGTACTTTGTTGTCTTAAACCACATTTTCCTTATCCATTCTTGGGTTGCTGGACATTTGGAATGCTTCCAAGATTCAGCTGATACACATTGTGCCACTATAAACTTGTGCATATGTCACTGTGGTGTGATGCTTCTGATTCTTTTGGGAAGATGCCAAGAAGGGGATAACTGGGTCAAATGAGGCCTCTAGTTCTAGTTTTTTGAGAAATATCCTCACTGATTTCCACAGTGGTTGCACCAGTCTTCACTCCCACCTGTAGTGGAGCAGGGTTCCTCTTTGCCCACAGCCCAGCCAGCATTTGTTGGTTCATTTCTCTTTTTTTTTTTTGAGACAGGGTCTCGCTTTGTAGTTCAGGCTGGCCCTGAGCTCAGCCTCAAACTCACATCACAACAACCCTCCTGCCTCTGCCTCCCGAGTGCTGGGATGACAGGCGTGAGCCACCACGCCTGGCACTGTGGTATGTGGTACTGGTTGCTGCTGGGTGTGAGTCTCCACGCCCAGTATGGTATGTGGTTACCGGGGATCGAACCCAGGCCCTTGCACTTGCAAGACAAGTGCCGGAACCACTGAGCTAAATCCCCGACCCTTGGTTCATTTCTTGATAGCAACCATTCTTTCTGGAGTGAGATGCAATCCCAGTGTTGTTTTAATTTGCATCTCTTGAATGACCAGAAATTTTGAACATTTTGTAATGTATTTATTTGCCATTTCTACTTCTTCATCTGAGAACTGTCTGTTCATTTCAGATGTCCATTTTTAGACTGAATCTTTAAATTGTGTGTGTGTGGGGGGGGTCCTAGTTTTTTATTTATTTATTTGATTTCTTTATATATTCTAGATACTAATTGTTTAAGGAATAGCTGGCAAAATTTTTTCCTACACTGTGGGTTGTCTCTTCACTCTGTTGGTTCCTTTTGCTGTGGAAATGCTTTTTAATAAGATGAGATCCCAGTTGTTGATTCTTTCTGATATTTCCCTTGCAGTTGAAGTTTTGTTCATAGAGTCTTTACCTGTACCACTGTCTTCAAAAGTTTTACTTATTTTGTTTTCCAGAAGATTTAGCTTTTATGTTTTGTTTTTGTTTCTGTTTTCTTAGTATTTTTGAGACAGAGTCTCACTTTGTAGTTCAGGCTGGCCCTGAACTCACTATGTAGCCCAGGCTAGCCTTGAACTCACAGCAGTCCTCTGGCCTCTGCCTCCTGAGTGTTGGGATTATGGGTGTGAGCCACCACATCTGGCATTGTGGTATGTGGTACTGGGACATTTGGTTTGCCAGGCAGACACTAGAACCACTGAGCTAAATCCCTGGCCCTTGTTTCTATTTTTTTGCAACAAAATTTCACCATGTAATTCAAACTGGTCTTTAACTCACTATGTAACCCAGATTGTCCTCAAACTTGTGGGGATTCTCCTACTTCAGACTCCTGAGTGCTGAGGTTATAGACATGTACCACAATGCCTGGTTAATGTTTCTGGATTTTTTTGAGACAAGGTCTGGCTTTGTAGTTCAGGCTGGCCCTGAACTTACTGTGAAGCCCAGTCAATCCTTAAACTAATAGCAATCCTCCTCCCTCTTCCTCCCTAGTGCTAGGATTACAGGTGTGAGCCACCATGCCTGGCACTGTGGTATGTGGTACTGTTTGCTGGGTGGCACTGTAGTATGTGGTACTGTTTGCTGGGTGGATGTGAGTCACTACGCCCGCCCAGTATTTTTGTATTTGATTACCATGAAACTGTGCCCTTGTGCTTGCAAGGTATGTGCCAAAACCACTGAGTTAAATCCCCAGCTCAATGTTTCTATGTTAATATTTAGATCTTTGATCCATTTCAATTTTAGTTTAATGCCTGGTGAATGATATGGGTCTAGTTTTAATCTTTTGTTTATAGAAAGCCAGTTTTTTCAGCACCATTTATTAAAGAGGTTATCTAAACTAAGTAAATAAATGAAAAGGTTATCTTTCAGTGAAAGTTTTTCAATCTTTTGTCAAAGATAAAGTGGCTGAGTGTGTTTGAAGTTGTTTCTAGATCTTCTAATCTGTTTCATTGATCTTCAGGTCTGTTTTTTTTTTTTCTTCCAAGAATTGTGCAGATTTTTTTATCACAGTCAGGTTGTAGTATAATTTCAAATCGAGGATTGTGATGCCTCTTCCCTTGCCTTTGCTGTCTAGAATTATTTTTGCTATTCTAAATTTCTTCTGGTTCCAAAGGAATTTTAGGATTGTTTTCTCTAATTCTGGGAGATGTACTGTTGCATTTTTATTAGGATTGTATTAAATCTGTATAACAATTTTCTTTGAGTATGGCCATTTTCACTGAATTGGTTCTTCCTACCCAAGGACAAGGGATATCCTTCTATTTTCTGATGTACTTTTTCAGAGTACTGTGGTTTTCAGTGTAAAGATCTTTTACTTCCTATATTAGATTGGTTCCTAATTATTTTATTTTCTTTTTGGGTACTATTGTAAAAGGTGTTTGTCAGTGAGTTTGTTATTTGTATACAGCAATACTATTGATTTTTGAGTGTTGACTTTGTATCCGACTATGGTATTGAACTTGGTTATTAAATCTAGAAGCCTTTGTAATCCCAACTCAGGAGGCCGAGGTAGAAGGATCTCTGTGAGTTTGAGCACAACTTGGGCTACATAGTGTGTTCAGGGGAGCCTAAACTACAGAGCAAGACCCTTTCTTAAAAAACAAAAACAAAAATTATAGAAATATTTTGAAGAAGTTTTTGGGTCTTTTATGGAGCATATTATGTCAGTTGCAAATGATAATTTAACTCCTGCCTTTTCTATCCTTATTCCTTTTATTTATTTATTTTTTTTCTTTTGGTTAATTGTTCTGGCTAATGTTTCTAGAGCCATTTTCTTTTTCTTAATACTTGGGATCATACTCCAGCTTTTGTGCTTCCAAGGTAGGCATGGTACTACTTGAGCTAAATCTCCATTCCTTCCAGAACTATATTGAACAGGAGTGATGAGAGTGGATGTCCTGCAGTGTTCCTGCTTTTAGAGTGAAGTTTTCAGTTTTTGTTCATTTACTGTTAGTTTGTTGTAGATGGATTTTATCTGATTGAGATGAAGACCATCTGTTCTAATTTTCAGTAGGGTTTTTATCATGAATGGGTGTTATACTTTGTCAAACACTTTTTCTGCATCTGTTGAGATGATTGTATTATTTTTGGTTTTGACTCTGTTTTTTTCTTTTTAAAGTAGGCTCTTGCTTTGTAGTTCAGGCTGGCCCTGAACCCACTATGTAGCCCAGGCCAGCATTGAACTCACAGCAATCCTCCTGCCTCCACCTCTGAGTGCTAGCATTGTGGTAACTGGTCATGGGGATCAAACTCGGGATCTTGTGCTTGCCAGGCAGATGATAGAACCACTGTGCTAAATCCCTGGCCCCTTGACTCTGTTAATATGGTATATCGCATTTATTGATTTGCATATGTTGAACCATCCCTACATTCCTGGGATGAATCTAACTTGGTCATGATGAATAACTTTTTTTGATGATTTGCTGCATTCTGTTTACCGGAATCTTATTGAGGATTTTTGCATCTATGTTCATTAGAGAGATTGGCCTGTAGTTCTCTATTTTGGTTGGATCCTTCTCTGGTCTTGGTGTTAGGGTGACTCTTGCTCCCAGGAATGAATTTGGGAATATTGTTTCCCTTTCAGTTTCATTGAAGAGATTGAGAAGCAGTAGCTATTAGGTCTTCTCTAAATTTCTTTTTTATTTTTTTATTTTTTTTGAAACAGGGACTTGCTTTGTAGTTCAGCCTGGCCCTGAGCTTACTATGTAGCCCAGGTAAGCCTTCAACTCATAGCAATCCTCCTGCCTCTATCTCCCTAGTGCTTGGATTACAGGTATGAGCCACCATGCCCAGCACTGTGGTATGTGTTACTGTATGTGTTAGTGGGTATGAGTCACCACACCCGGCTTTGTTGTACATGGTTGCCTGGCATAGAACCTGGGCCTTTGTGTTTGCAAGGCAGATGCTGGAAGCACTGAGCTAAATCCCTGGCCCTTCTCTAAATTTCTTGTAGTATTCAGCAGTGAGTCTGTCATGGCCTGGAGTTTTCTTTTTTTCATCTTCAATTTTACTGAGTGATAATGGCTTAATTAGAATATTTATATTTCCTTTTAAAAGTTAAAATATTAAGCATTAAAAACAACAGCAAGTCCTTACAGATGTATACTCACACTGAGAGTTGCTCAGAATATGTTTGCTTCATTACCTTAATTTACAATGCAAACAATATCAAGATATATCCTGATAGATTCATTTTCTTGATTCAGCTTTAGCAATTCGTATCTATTTAGGAATCTATTCATTTCTGCTGTATTTTCCATTGTATTAAAATACAGGTTTTCAAAGTAGATATTGATGATGTTTTTGGATTCCTCCAGGATACACCCTTTTTATTACTAATGGAATGGATTTGAGTCTTTTCTTTCCTGTTTTTGAGAAGGTTGACTAAGAGTTTGTCAGTCTTCTTTCACCTTTCAGAGAAGCAGGCCTTCAGTTCATCAATTCCTAGTATTGTTTTCTTAGTCTCTGTTGCATTAATTTCTGCTCTAATCTTTATAATTTCCTTCCTAGTATGAACTTTGAACTTGAAGCTTGAGGTTCAATCTTATATTGTTTGATTGAGCTTACTCTATCTCTCTGTTATTTACTGTTATAAATTTCCCTTGCAGGATTGCTTTCATTGGGTCCCCTAATTTCCAGTTTGTTTCATGGACTTTGTCATTTAATTGCATGAACTGTCTAAATTCTTCTTCAATTTAATGTGACCCGTCGGTTGTTCAAGAGGGAGCTATTTATTTATTTATTTATTTATTTTTGAGACAGGGTCTCCGCTTTGTAGTTTGGGCTGGCCCTGAGCTCATTATGTAGCCCAGGCAAGTCTCAAACTCACAGCAATCCTCCTGCCTCTGCCTCCCAAGTGCTGAGATTATAGGCGTGAGCCACCATGCCCAGCACCATAGTGGTACTGATTGCTGGTGGGTGTGAGTCACCAAGCCCAACATTGTTGTATGTGGTTACTGGGGATTGAATTTGGGCCCTTGTGCTTGCAAAGCAGGTGTGGGAAATCACTAAGCTAAATCCCTGGCCCAGGAGGGAGCTATTTAATTTCTGTGAATTTATGAAGTTCTTGTGGTTTCTTTGCCATTAATTTCCAATTGCATTGCCCTATTGTCAGATAATGTGGATGGGAAAATTTTGGGGTTTTTTTTTTTTTTGTGGTTCAGGCTGGCCCTGAGCTCAGCCTCCAACTCACATCACAGCAACCCTCCTGCCTCTGCCTCCCAAGTGCTGGGATTACAGGCGTGAGCCACCACGCCTGGCACTGTGGTATGTGGCACTGATTGCTGCTAGGCGTGAGTCTCCATGCCCAGTATTGTATGTTGTTGGTTGTTGTCTATGTGAGGTTTTCCCAGCCGGAGAGGGTGAGGCGCAGAGTCAAGCACAGACCTTGGGGAATGTTTCTGGAACTTCCGATTTATTCAGGCTTAGGTGTCACATATATAGCAAAAGGTCACAGGGCGGGGTGAAGGCTAGGAGGAAAGGAGCGTCTATAGGACTGACCTAGGGTTTTGCCCAATAAGAGAACTTTGTGAGTGGGTGGTATATATGGCATTAGCTATATGGCATTAGCTATGGGGGATGGTAAGGTGATGGGTGAGAGACAAAGAGGGGTGGGGCTACCAAGATGGCCACTGACAAAGTTCAACGTGTGGGAGCGAGTGTGCTCGAGCCCCTAAGTGTCTCCGCATCTGCAGGGAGACGGAGTCTCAACCTTTAGGCTCAGGAGACAGGCACACGATTCACTTGCCCTAGCCAGACTTGAAGCTCTCCCTTAGTATGTGGTTAACCGGATATTGAACCTGGGTCCTTGTGCTTGCAAGACAGGCACCGGAAGCACTGAGCTAAATCCCTGGACCTAATTTTGGCTCTTTTGCCTTCACTTAAGCATGTTCTTTGAGCTAGTATGTAGTCTGTTTTGGAGAAGGAATGTCCTGTGTGTAGCTGAGAAGAATGTATATTCTGATATCATAGGATGGAATATTCTGTAGATGTCTACTAAGTCTCATTTGTTTAGAAGTTGAGTTCTTTGTTGATTTTTTTTCAGTTGATCTAATTTTGACAGTCTCTATTATGATTGTATTTGTGCTTATTGGATTTCTTATATCTGTTAATATTTATTTTATAGTTGAGTGCACTAGTGTTTGCTGCATATATATTTATGATATTTGTTCTTTGATCCCTTTTTAAGGATGTAATGACTTCTTTGTCTCTTTTAATCAGTTTCGACTTACAATCTATATTTTCTTTTTTGTTTGTTTGTTTGTTTTGAGACGGTCTCACTTCGTAGTTTAGGCTGGCCCTGAGCTCAGCCTCAAACTCACATCACAGCAATCCTCCTGCCTCTGACTCCCGAGTGCTGGGATTACAGGTGTGAGCTTCCATGCCCGGCACTGTGATATGTGGTACTGGTTGCTGCTGGGGTGAGTCTCCTACCCAGTATTGTATGTGGTTAACCTGGGATTGAACCCCTGCCCTTGTGCTTGCAAGACAGGCGCCTGGAACCACTGAGCCAAATCCCCGGCCCTGCTTTTGGCTTTTGAGAGAGGGTTGAAGGTTGCTGTGGAAATGGGATAGAAGAGAAAGCAGATGGCTTATCCTGAGTCTATCTGCGCTATAATGGACTGTAAAGGACTTCGGATCTCTGTGTGTCTGTCTGAGGACTTGGGCCATGTATTTTTGTGTAGCATTCTTGACCAGAATGGCTGACCTCATGTACTTGTGACTAATGAGGTGGCACAGCTCGCTGCTAAGTGAGCTAAGCGTCCACCTGATTTTTGCCCTTTGAACTTCTCCTCGGAAGCCAGTTGCTTCTGTTTCTCAAGAGCCATCCTCAGTGGGTGGTGAGGTCATGTCTCATAGTCACTGTAATAAGCAGCAGGTGGCAGCTCATCAGATTGTCCTCTGTAGCCTTGTCCCAGACCTCTGAATCTGAACTTCCGGGGGAGCATTGGTGAGGCAGGGCGATGAATCCCTGGGGTAATCTTGAGGCCTACTTAAGACTTGGTATCTAGCTTCTGAAGACCTGAACTGAACCTAACCAAGCAAACCCTGAAGACCCAGTTCACAAGGACTAATGAGCTGAGGAGGTGATAATTTGTGAGGCTTCTGCTATCAGCTGGCTGCCTGCTCCCCCAGAGAGGTCAGGGCTCCAGGGACCAGAGTGCTGACTGAGTTCCAGGGAGAACAGTGGGGGAATCTGATCCAGGGAGCCCCTGGGCTCATGCTTGGGGTGTCTTGTTCTCACCCATGGTCCCTGAGGATGTAGCAGGGTCTGTAACGTGAAGAGGTTCAGAGGAAGAACTGGCTTTGCAAGGAGTGAAGAAACAATACAGCAAGGAAAGGAAGAGAAAGTGATCTAAGGTGTAGAGAGAATCCCAAGTTGGCTTTAGAAAACAGACAGATAGACAGTCAGACAGACTCAACCAGCACAACCAGATAGGTTACACAGAGAAAAAGAGGAAGGAGAAACTTGAAATCTCTGGGTTTAGGCAGTAGGTCTGAGGCTTTTGCAGAGTTTACACTATGTAGACGATATGAGCCATTAGCAGAGGTAGAATGTTCTGCAGGCCTCAGGACACCAGCAGGCCTGAGCACAGCAGAGAAGGCCTCAGCTGCCCTTCCTAAGCAGTGCACCCTAGCGGTACATGGACACTGCCTACTACAGAAACCTGCTGTTTTTCTGTGCAGCATGCGAGGAAGAGCCTGAGTAGTATGGTCCTTCTGTTGATTTCTGTGGGATGAGTCATGTCACCTGTCAGAGGTCACCTGAGTGTGTCACTGGTGCTCCAAAGGCCAAGGCTGCAAAGTGAATTTCAGGTGGGATAGTCATCTCGTTTTCAGTTGAAGGCTATGTGTGTGAAATGATAAAGAGTGCAGGACAGAGTCCCAGAGTATAAATTGTGATGCCAGAAAGATGGACATGGAGCAAGAGCTAGAACAAGTTTCGAGTGGTTGTCAAAGATGTAATTAAGACTTTGAATTGAAACTTTAAAGCAAGGAGAACCAGGCAGAGAGGAAAGAAAACTCAGCCTTTTGGAAGCTATTGGGGATGATATAGCAGAAGAATAAAGATGTAGGGAGTTCTCAGTAGTGCATTTGGAGAAGGATAGAAGGTCAGGAACGAAGCGTTTGAACTCATTCCTGCCGACACTCTAAGGAAAACAGATAAATACATTTGACCTTTACTGCAAGGAAGAAACCATTTCACACCTATCAGCAATATTGATTAGAGCGCGATGGTGAATGAAAAAAGAAGCACGATTTATCACGTCCAGGTACAGATTTCCCGTTCTTTCTGTCTTTGTTTTCTAGCACACGAAATGAATGTAGTACTCAGTACTGCTTCTAGTTCTCTGCCTGCAGGCTGGTTTCATCTTGCACCTAAATAGAAGTCGTTTCCCCTTTGGCAGAGTCATGGCTCATGTCTTGGAAGGAACGTGACGGTGCCAGCCTCCATTACTCTCCTCTGCTTGGCGTGGGGGAGAAGAATTATGACAAGGTGCCATGTGAGGGCCTTTGTGTTCCACTCTGTACATTTCCCCAAAGGCTCTACCATGTAATACTGTTGGAAATAAATTTCCATCCCAAAGCAAGATACATAGGGGAAAAAATGGGGCAGCGCAAAAGCAGGAATGAGGTTGAGCAGTCTAGTTCTGGGAATATACTGTATAGCGTCATTTCAGCAGAAGAATAAACACTTCTTTATTTTCCTAGTAAAGATTATAAAATTTGTTCAAAATGGATAATAGTGGTAAAGGAAGCTCAACTCCTTCAACAGTTTTTGCTAAAATTGATTTTGTTCTGTTAGAAGTAGTATTTCTTTAAAGTAAAAAATAACGTCTGCTATGGAAAATATATATGAAAGTAGCTCGAGTAATGGGGTGAACTTGTGGGGTTCAAACACCAGTATCTGTAGCCATCAGCAGTGCTCTGTTCGTGAGCCCAGCCCACGCTCTCATCCTGTGTGGCATTTGGAACAATCCACGGTGTCCTTACCACTTACTTACCTGTGAAGGTTTCAGTAGGCTTCTTGTGGACACGTACTTGTTATTAGTTGGAACTAAACCCAGTTCAGTTGAGGACTGAACCCAGAGACTGTGCATTAGGAGTTTTATTTTATTTTATTTTACTTTTTAGTTTTTTGAGAAGGGTCTTCCTTTGTAGTTCAGGCTGGCCCCGAGCTCACTATGTAGCCCAGGCTAGCCTTGAATTCAC
Source organism: Petromus typicus (assembly GCA_004026965.1). Taxonomy (NCBI): domain Eukaryota; kingdom Metazoa; phylum Chordata; class Mammalia; order Rodentia; family Petromuridae; genus Petromus; species Petromus typicus. The sequence continues at coordinate 9,356 of PVIR01039900.1, forward strand.
AGCAATCCTCCTGCCTCTGCCTTCTGAGTATGGGGATTACAGCCATGAGCCACCATGCCCAGCCAAGGACTTCTCTTTTTTAACATAACTGGGGAAATTGCCTTGTGAGGCAATGACTATGCTTACTGAGTTTGTGCCTCCCAGAGAATGAAAGGATGGATTTTCTCAGAGATGCACTCTACATTTTACATAAAGAGATTGCAGAACAGTCAGAGAAAACATCTGTGACCTCATAGCCAAAGATTAAAAAAAAAAAAAAAGACAAGGAGATTAAAAAATGAAATTCTGATAAAGTAATTGAAAATAATCTTATTTAGGAAGGAGACATCTAGATGTCAATGTGATTGAACCAGATGACCTCAATTTTTTATTTTATTTATTTATTTTTTTGAGACAGGGTCTTGCTTTGTAGTTGAGGCTGGCCCTGAGCTCAGCCTCCAACTCACATCATAGCGATCCTCCTGCCTCTGCCTCCCGAGTGCTGGGATTACAGGCGTGAGCCACCACGCCTGGCACTGTGGAATATGTACTGACTGCTGGTGGGCATGGGTCTCCATACTCAGTATGGTATGTGGTTACTGAGGACCGAACCCGGGTCTTTGCACTTGCAAGACAGGCGCTGGAACCACTGAGCTAAATTCCCAGCCCAATTTTATTTTATTTTATTTTTTGAGACAAAGTCTTACCATGTAGTTCAGGCTGGCCTGGAACTCACAGTGATCTTCCTGCCTCAGCCTCCTGAGTTCTGGGGTTGTAGGTGTATGTCACCTGGGACTTTTAGAAACAAGATAATAAGAGATATGAGGAAGCCGAAAGGAAGGTGGGATCTAGAGTTGTAGATGGAGTGTCCTGGAAGTCACTGCTCAGCCTTGACAGAAATCTGAGGAGGTGACTGAGGATAAAAAAGGCTGTGACAGGTGCGTTCACAGGAGAGCAGCAGGGACGGACATCGTGGCATACTGGATGGAGGAAGCAAAGGAGAAGGCCACAGGCCCCATTTGCCATCTACAGTTCTCTACCTAGCAGAAGGGTTCCCATCCTCAAAAGGATCCAGTGTAGTGGTCGGGCTGAAAAAGCAAGACAAAGAGAGCAGGGAGAAGTAATAAAGCATGCCATTATTTTACTGTTATGTAATTGTCCAAATGCGGACCAATGAGCTGGATGTGGTGCGTGCCTGCAATAGCAGCACTTGGGAAGCTGTGCCAGGGGTTGGAGGGCAGTCTGAACTACATGGCAAGACCCTGTCCCAAAAAGGCAAACCCCAAACCCAAAAACGAACCCCCCTCCAATGCAGTCTAATGCCTGAAATATAAAGGCTACATAGACGCTAGGTGTCTTCAGACTACTGGAGAGCAAGAAGTTGAGGGATGTATTAGTTTCCTGTTGCTTCTGTAACAAGTCACCACCAGTTTAGTGGCTTAAAACAGTATAAATTTTAATTAAAAAGAATTAATTAAAAAGAATAATAACCGCGGGAGCTGCGTGGGCGGCGCTCGCCGTCCCCTCGGACTGGGCGGACTCCCGACGCGAGCCCGCCCCGCCCCGCCCCCTCCCCTTATCACGTAACCCCCCCACACGTAGAGGAAGTTTCCGTCCACCACTGCGCAGTGACCGCTGCGCTCCTCCGCCACACAGAACAGCTGCGAGTCCGCCATCTTTTTTATTCTTAGGCACAGTAGCACACACCCTAGATCCCAGCCCTCTGGAAGGCTGAGGCAGGAGGATTGCAAGTTTGAGCTCAATCTGGGCAACTTAGTGAAAAATTAGTACAGGGTGACAACATAGCTCAGTGCAAAGCTCTGGGTTCAACCCCCGTTACACAGAAACCAAACCAAAATAAAAACATACTGCTTATCCTAGAGTTCTGGGGATCAGAGTGTGAAGTGGGTCGATAGTGCTGTGTCTTGTCTTGGCGGCTGCAGGAGAGAGCCCCTTTCTTTCCTGCCTGTTTCCAGATTTTAGAGGATCATGGCTCTCTACCATGTTCAGAACCATCAGCAGCTGGTACAGTCTTACACTGCATCCTGGAACATCCTGACTCTTCTGCTTCTGTCTTCTATCTTCTTCTTATTTTTTATTTATTTTTTTTTTTGCTACGGGGGGTATAGCTGAGGGCCTAAGTACTGAACTGCATCCCCAGACCCCTTGTTTAATTTTTTTAAAATTTTGAGCAGGGTCTCACTATTTTTCTAAGTTGGCCAGGCTGGGATTGAATTTCTGACCCATTTGCCTCTGCCTCCGAGAGTGCTGGGCTTAACAAACATGTGCTGCCGTACCCAGGGACCCCTTCTTATTTTATTATTATTATTATTATTTGCTATACTTGGGATCAAATTCTGGCCCTTGCGCTTCCAAGGTAGGCGTGGCTACCTTGAGCTAAATCCTTGGCTCTCCCTTTTTATTTTAATTTTTTTTTTTTTTTTTAGGTTTTTTGAGACAGGGTCTCGCTTTGTGGTTCAGGCTGGCCCTGAGCTCAGCCTCAAACTCACATCACAATCCTCCTGCCTCTGCCTCCCGAGTGCTGGGATGACAGGCGTGAGCCACCACGTCGGGCACTGTGGTATGTGGTACTGGTTGCCGCTGGGGTGAGTCTCCACGCCCAGTATTGTTATGTGGTTACCGGGGAATCGAACCCGGGTCCTTGCGCTTGCGAGACAGGCGCCGGAACCACTGAGCTATATCCCCGGCCCATCTCCCTTTTTATTTTAAAACTATTTTAACTTTATCATTTCTTTATTTCTTTCTGTACTGGAGATTGAACCCAGGGCCTTCTCATTTTTATTTGGAGACAAGGTCTCACCAAGGTTTCTAGGTGAGACTCAACACCGACCCTGCTGCCGCGCCCCAGCACTGGGATTGCAGGTGTGCACTACCTTGCTGGAATTTAATTCTCTCTTACTGTGCAGTCTTACATGGCCCACGGGTCCTAGGGCTTAGGATGTAGCTCCCTTGGGAGGAGTAGGGATGTTGTTCTGTCTCCCACAAGTGATAACTCAGTTCTCTGAAAAAGGTGCTTTTTGAATACTCTCAATGAGAATTTGAGATTGATTCCTGGAAAGCATGTGTAGTAGCATCCATCCTGAGAAATGGTCCTCAAGTCTGTCCTGCATTTTGGAAATCACTATTTGGACTAATAGTGATATAGGTATGCCTAATTTCTTACTTTTTTTGTTTGTTTGTTTTGTTTTATTAAAGACAGAGTCACTGTGTACTTCAGACTGGCCTTGAGTTCACTATATATCCCCAGTCTGGCCTTGAATTTGAAGCAAACAAGCTTCCTGCCTCAGCCTCCCTAGTGTTGGAATTATAGCTGTGTGCCACCATACCTAGCTGATTTCTTATGTAAATGAACATAGAATATACTCTTTTGTGATTGGCATGTTCATATAATGTGCTGGAGGTTTGTATTTATTTTTTATTTTTTTGGTTTTTTGAGACAAAGTCTGACTATGTAGTTAAGGGTGGCCTTGAACTCACTAGCCCAAGCTGGCTTTGAACTCACAGTGGCCTTCCTGCCTCAGCCTCCCTCACTCCTCAATACTGGACTTGCAGGCATGTGTGACCAGGCCCAACTTGTCTGTACTTTTTGTCTGTAATCGGAGATTGTTTATTCTCCTTGATGTTTAGTCTTCTACTGAATTTATTTGTTTACTGTGCTATTAGGGATATATGGGTTATTTCTAGTTTTCTGACTTTTTTTTTTAATAATTATGATTGTTGGATTTTTTTTTTTTTTAAGGTTTTTTGAGACAGGGTCTTGCTCTGTGGTTCAGGCTGGCCCTCAGCTCAGCCTCCAACTCACATCACAGCAATCCTCCTGCCTCTGCCTCCCGAGTGCTGGGATTACAGGCGTGAGCCACCACGCCCGGCACTGTGGTATGTGGTACTGGTTGCTGCTGGGCATGAGTCTCCACGCCCAGTATTGTTATGTGGTTACCGGGGAATCGAACCGGGTCCCTGCGCTTACAAGACAGGCACCAGAACCACTGAGCTAACTCCCCGGCCCCATGATTGATTTTTTTTTTTTTTTTTTTTGCTGTTACTTTTAGAAATAATTTTGGGGGCTGGGGATATAGCTCAGTGAAGCCACACCTGCCTGTCAAGTGCAGGAGGGTGTGGTGCCACTGAGCTATATCCCTGGCCCCTAAAAATAATTATTAACACATATTAGTTGAACAACATAATAGATTTCTTTGTGCCTGGTCAACATTAATATAGTGATTTCTGTGAATCCGGAATTATGCTCATCAAATTTGCAGAGTTAGTAGTCGGGTGTGGTGGTGTACCCCTATAATCCCAACACAGGAGAGGCCGAGACAGGATCACTGGGAGTTCGAGGAGGATCACTGAGAGTCCAAGGCCAGCCTCAGCTATATAGGGAATTCAAGGCTGGCCTGAACTACATAGTGAGACCCTATCTTCAGAAAGCAAAGCCAC
>PVIR01039901.1:0-13633 GCA_004026965.1 Petromus typicus
GTACTTTGCCTACTTTGGAATCACAAGGGGCCAAATTTGATTCCCAATACTGCAAAGAAAAGCAAAAGAAATATATAATTTTTGTGAACACTGGAAGAGTTTAGTGGAATAGGTTTTACTATATAAATGTAAGGTTATTCTATGAATGTTCTTTATTAATCAACTAGAGTTTTTTAAATAGTTTAGATTTCAAAATTTATAAAGCTAATATTTGTATGTCGCTTTGTATTGTTAAATAAAACATACTTAAAGAACTTGGATAAGAAATGTATTCATAGGGCCGAGGAGTTAGCTTAGTGGTTCCGGTGCCTGTCTTGCAAGTGCAAGGACCCGGGTTCGATCTCCAGTAACCACATACCATACTGGGCGTGGAGACCCACACCCAGCAGCAACCAGTACCACATACCACAGTGCCAGGCGTGGTGGCTCACGCCTGTAATCCCAGCACTGGGGAGGCAGAGGCAGGAGGATTGCTGTGATGTGAGTTTGAGGCTGAGCTCAGGGCCAGCCTGAACCACAAAGTGAGACCCTGTCTCAAAAAACCTTAAAAAAATGTATTCATAATCCAAATATTTAAAAATACTACAGAAATATATAAACCCAATGTCTTACCTAAGATTACTAGATTATTTTAAGTTGAATTTTCAATTTATTTTAATAATAAAAGCAGAATACAAGTTAAAAAATTATGTGGAGTAAAATTGATACTGATATCTCTTTATTTCTGTATATTATTTTATTCCTTTCTATTGACTATCGCTTTTTCTTTAATTCAAAACATTGCAGTTTTACCAAAAATTCATGAAAATTTGAGAAATTACAGCCTATTGCTTAGAGATACAGTCTTCAGTCTACACTTTGCATTGGTATATGATTGCCTAAATGTTAGCAGTTTCCTCTATATCAAATCTGTGAGAGAGATGAAAAAGAGTATTAAACAGAAATATGAAAGTGACCTTGCAGATGTTTCATGGAACATATTATTCTGGGAATCTAGTGTTAAAAATTGTGTTTGTAAATATCATCTTGCTAGTACAAGCCGAAAGGGTGACAAGCAGTGCTGTGCAGTAATCAGGCAAACACATGAAAATAACAAAACCTTCTTTAAAAGCACTCTAGCTCTAGAATCATGTATTTCCTGAAATTCAAGCTCAGAATTAAGTTGCCTATTACTTGGATGAAAAATTACATTAGTATGTTATTTAATTATTTTATCATGTGTATTATAAGTGGCGATACATCCAGGAAATTTTATGAAAAATTGTTTACCTAATATTGAGGTGAATATGTGGAACATATAGGTTGTTCTTATTCTGCATGTTGATGTCACTCGAAGCATCCAAATTATTAACCTGAAAATATGAAATACAATTTCATCAACATTAATTCAGTATTTATACAATGCCTGTTCCCATAATTCAATAGACTTTGCCACTTCAAAATTTACTACACTGTGCGCTTATTTCCCCCATCCCCACTCAGTGATGTTTACGATGTTTACAAGACTATTTAATCATTTTATTGTGTTCTGGCATAATTTGTTCTGTAAAAAATATTTTTTGTTTATTTAATTTTCAATCACTCTTTTGCTTCTCTCATTGCTGAGACAAAGTACTTGCCATCCAGAGTAGATAAAGAAAACTTTCTTTTGGTGCAGTTTGCAGAGGTTTCGGTCTGTAGTCAGCTGACTCCAAGGCAAAGCGCCATGGTGTACAGGCATGACAGAGGAGACACAGTTCCCTATTGGCAACCTGTCTTTTACTGTAGGAACTGACTTTTAACATTCACTGTATTTTTGGTCATCTTGTATTGAACAAGGACAGAAAGTTTTGTTGAGTACACTTAAAAAACTGTTGAAATTTAAAACTTTTGAAGTATCGTATGATAATACAAATTATAGACATGTTACTGTCACTACCAAAAGAAGAACTTTATTTTACAGAAAAAATGTTAATATAAAATCAATAAAGATATAAAAATTGTGATGCTGTGAGAAGGTAGCAAAGCAACAGAATAGCAAAGAAGGAAGTGCAAGTTGCCGTAGCAGCTTCTCCTTGCCCACTTTGTGTTCTTTCTAGGGTCCTGGGAGGAAGAAAGTGCCAAACCAGTCAGTGGACTGATTAATAATCACACCCTTAGTCCCAACATCACACAGTCTAGACCCAGCCAACCCGGAAAAGTTGGTTATGTTGAGACCATATGTCTCTATGGTTATGTTGTTGTGTTGTATTTTCAAATGGATTTAGACAATGCATCATTTCATGTGTTTATAGAAGTAGTATCACGTATCTTAGATGACAGATTTATAGTCATTAAAGATCTCTGCTGTTTCATCTATTCAAACCTACCTTCATGCCCCAAATCCCTGGATATTACTGATGTTTTACTATTTTTGTGACTGAATAACTTAAGATATCAGTTCTACTTTCTTAAGGTATTTTGAGTGTATGATGCAGGATTATTATTTATAAACACAGTGTTTTTAAAATACAATCATTTTGTATAACGAAACCTCAAATGCATCGTTTTCTTCTTGCCCATTTCCATCTTCATCCGTTCTGCAGCATCAGGCCCTCTGTTCTGAGTATGATTCCTTTTAGATGCCTCATCAATGGAATCCTGGACTTGGTAACTGGTTTTTCACATGAAAATTTCATTTTTTTCTTGGAGGTAAGGTGAATCTATACCACATATGCCTCCCTAAGACTTCAGACCCCAAGTTTCTAACTCTTATCCTCATGCCCTTCTCTTGTATCCTTCAGCACTTCATTCAGATTATCTTTCCACCATCCTTACCCGTTCCCAATCTTTCCTCCCAGATGAGGAGAATGTCAACTGTGCTTCCTTCATTTGTCTCAGAGTTTCATCCGTTCACGGATGACTTCAAGTAAATTATTGATTATCAGTTTGTATGATAGCTATTAAAATTCTCATTAAGTCCTATGTTGAAATTTAAATTAGAAATCCATGGATTTATTTTTTAGAACACAAATCTGCATTAGTCTTTCCAATTCAAATATAATATCACAATTTTTTAGGTCTTTATTGATTTTATATTAATTTTACTTTTCTGTAACTTTTGGCAGTGACAGTAACATGTTTATTATTTTATTGTCTATCTCTTGTAGAATGATGGAAGCAGAAACAACTTTGGGTGCTGTCCAGAATTAAGGGGAGGGAAGTGAATGATCTGCTCAGCTTCTTGTTTGTAGCTGAACCAGAAGGAACTACAGAGAGAATGAAACCACTTTTCTGTGCAACATTTGAATCACAGAAAATATCTTGATGGATCTGCAGTACTACAGGCAGACAGACAGACAGACAGACACACACACACAGACACACACACACACACAAGATATCGCAGGAGAAATAATTAGGTATATTTTGAAATCAATGAAAGTGAATATGTAAGTGATTAAAGTTAGTGAAACACAGAGAAAAGTGTCTCAGGAGAAACATATAGTAATGGATGCAGGCATGCCAAGAATAAAATGATCCAAAGTTAGTAACCAAAGTTCACATGTACAGAACCAGAGAAAAAAAAGAGGAATTTGCATACAAAGCAAGTGGAAGGAAAAGATGAAAAGAGTAGAAATCAATAGAATTAGAAGCAGGAATAAAGTACAGACACATTTTAAAGGAAACGATTTGAATTTTTAAAAATTTCAGTCAAAGAAGCAAACTTCTAGTCTAGCTGTGTATGAAAAAAATGACAACAAGAAATTGTCCATTTCAGAAAAAGAGGATGGGTTATCATTATTGACTGTGACACTAAAGAGAACAGTGGTAAAAAAATCTGTGCTCCTTGGTTTTATAATCTTGATAAAGTGGACTGATTCTTCTTCTTTTTTTTTTTAAGGTTTTTTTGAGACAGGGTCTCGCTTTGGGGTTCAGGCTGGCCCTGAGCTCAGCCTCAAACTCATATCACAGCAATTCTCCTGTCTCTGTCTCCCGAGTGCTGGGATTACAGGCCTGAGCCACCACACCTGGCACTGTGGTATGTGGTACTGGTTGCTGCTGGGTGTGAGTCTCAACGTCCAGTATTGTTATGTGGTTACCGGGGACCGAACCCAGGCCCTTGTGCTTGCAAGACAGGCGCCGGAACCACTAAGCTATATCCCCAGCCCTAAAGTGGACTGATTCTTAAAAGACATAATATATCAAACTTTATATAAATAAAATAAATCAATTTGTATTTATTAAAAATCTGAATCAGTAATTAATAGTATTGGGCCGGGGTGTTAGCTCAGTGGTTCTGGCGTCTGTCTTGCAAGCTCAAGGGCCCAGGTTCGATTCCCTGGTAAGCACATACCATACTGGGCGTGGAGACTTACGCCCAGCAGCAACCAGTACCACATATCACAGTGCTGGGCGTGGTGGCTCATGCCTGTCATCCCAGCACTTTGGAGGCAGAGGCAGGAGGACTGTTGTGATGTGAGTTTGAGGCTGAGCTCAGGGCCAGCCTGAACCACAAAGTGAGACCCTGTCTCAAAAAACCTAAAAAATAAAATAAAATAAAATAAAATAATAATAATAATAATAATAATTAATAGTATTTGCCAAAAGAAAGCCCCAGGCATAACTGATTTTGCTGGTAGAGGAAAATGTTTTCATATGTCTATACTGTTATTACCTCTTTAGTTAATCAGATGTCGTGCTAAGACCAGTTCAAAGTGGAAATTTTACATATACGCATACTCATAGTTTTCAGGAAAAATGAAAGAAATTTACAAAATATTGATCAATCTCTACAGGACAATATGTAAAATTTTCTCCCTGAACAAAACTTGCATTTCACGCCCCAGAACAATTTCCAACATTATTACTGTTCTATGACTTCTAACACTGATAAAATTAAGGAAATTAAAGAAAGCCAGAGATAGTCTGAAAAGTGTTACATGCGCGAGGAATGAATCAGTTTGGGAAGCAAGTATAGTTTACAATTTCTCCTCTCAAGTCTTAAGAGTTGGGTGAAGCTTCCGTCAGAAGTCCCGTATTGTGATGGGAAGCAAAATTTACACTTTTCGTAATTCTGCAAGCCAAGTGTACTTGGCAGTTCCTACTATCATCACCTTCCAAGCCCGTGACACCACTGTCGTCGGCACTAACGTCAGCTCGAACTGAACGGTCCGGTCATCCGGACCTGCGCTGCCGAACCGCTCTGCACAGTGCAATCCCGGCGCGAATTCTGCGTTGCAGATTCAAAGGGAAGCAGACTCTTCTCCCACGTGCGGGGCAACCTCGTCCCTTGAGAAGATCCAAATCCATGTTCTACACGATCACAGTGCTTCGGAGAGAGGCGCCCTGCGTTTTTCATTTGATTATTCTTTCTCTCAGACTCAAACTGAAGATTTTAAGGATCAGTTTACTGATCAGATGATGACAGGAAATGAGAAACACGTCCGAGTTTCTCCAGCAGTCACTGAGGCTCCGGGTTTGTGGCTCAGTTCCGTCCATCCACCCGGTCATCCGCGCAGCAGTCCAGCTGTCAGTGCGACTGTCCGCTCCGTCCACTCGCTGAACCGTTCGCACTGGTTTCTGAAATCCAGGCGGTGCTGTCTGCGGGGAGAGCTGCCTTTCAGGCAGATGAAGGAGCAGAGTGCTGGGGAGAAGGAGCCAGGGTTGCAGAGGATGAAACCGTGTTTCGTTGTTCTCTTCATTCCAGGTATCTTATGTGAATAACATAGCAATAAATTTCAACCTCCTCCTCAGAGTCCTGACTTACTACGGTGCACCTGGCAAATATTGTTGAACCATTAAATGCAAATTCCTTCAGTGCACCACGCCCCCACTTGTCTAGATTCAGACGAAGTGCCGTTAACAATTATTCTCTGACAAACACTTATAGTCTTATTTCTGCATAATTTATTCATTAAATATTTCATATCTGGTTGTTCTGAGTATTATATGTGATGGTATCCTAGTATCTTAATATATTAACTAATATAATGAAAATTAACTTTAATCTATAGCTCATTAAACCATTACTTGATCTAAGATATCTAATTATCCTCTACTTTTTTCTGCATGTATATCTTATGGATAATTTTATTTATACCTATAGCTCTATGTTTAAGGAAGAACTTATGTAAATTTTTTTTTAGCCACCTAAGGAATAATTTATATAAATTCTCCAAATTCCATCCTACATATGGGGAGTAAAGGGAACACTTTCTACATCTTTCTTTGATGCTCATTTCAGCAGCACTTATGCTAATTCTTTCTATGAAGACAGTGTTGTCCTTAAAAAAATCAGTGTATATCATTAAAAAAACCCATCAGACCAATGTCTCTCATGAACACAGATTCAGAAGTCCTCAATAAAATGTTATGTCAATGAATCAAATATTGCACAAAACATTTTCAAAAATATATTACTCTTTTGAAATTCTAAATTATTTTTCTCAAAAGGAATTCTTACTTTTCCTCCTATGGGTAAACATATGTTTGCCTAAAATAAAGCAGCAGGGTGAGAAAAACAATACAGATGATAAATAAATAAAGTCATAGCAGATTTCTTGGCTTATGAATATATTAAAATATCTACTTTCTGCCAAGACATGAAAAAAATGAAGTAACTAAATCTAGATAGTATTAGAATCAAGGTCAATTAATATTGTTCTATTTGGTTATAAAGTGATTTTTAAAAATCTGTAGGCATCAATTATTATCAAATATCAAACAGGTGCAAATAATCTAAAACCCAGTTGAACGTTAATTACATGGTATGTTTAGAAATTAGTAAAAAAATTTTAAAGCAGTTACTGACTAAGGGAAGTTTTAATCGCCATTATCTTCACAGAAGATTAGCAGAGGCGTTTTACAACAAGGAAAATTGAAATTTATTAAGTAACTATACACGACTCAAGAGAGATATTCCTGTTCATTTTAGTTTAAATCTCACCACCAAGCCAATTAGGTAATGTGATCCAAAATGCTAAAGAAGGGGAAACAGCCCAGTGAGAATTAAATTTATTTCCTGAAATCATACAACTAAGCATAAGGAGGGACTGCAACTTTAGCACTAAGAGCACTGGATGAGCATGTAGCTCTGTCCATTGATAAAGATTTAAGACATCACTGTATACAAAAGAATCAGATGGGACTTTAAAAAATACAAGCTCTATTAATTAGAAATATTTTCAATGCAAACAAGAGTATTTGGCCCATGGTATCTTAAGAGGGTAGTATGTTTCCTCTTTTTTCACTGCCTCTACTCCCTCTCTAGCCAATCCACCTGCTGTAGCTTCTGTTTAGATGTCCCCAAAAGCCTCATACAGGTGAGGGGGGACTTTCTTCAGCAGAGGTACTTGGATGGATGTGTAATGCTGGGGTTAAGGGCTGATGCTGGGTTAAGGGTGTGTGATTATTAAACCACTACATATGAGTGATACGCTTGGGGCCACCTTAATCCCAACAGTCTGAAAAAGATAAAAGGGGCAGAAAGATGTTGTCCAACTCCCCCTCCATTGCGGTGGCTGCTGTGCTGTGGGCCCTGTGAACTGCCTTTGCTGACTTTGCTGCCTGTTTGCCATCTCTGCCTTGAAGCCAGCTGACTATGGACTGAAATCTTATGAACTTTAAGCCAAATAAAACTTTCCCTTCTAACTTTGGGTGTCAGGTATTTCATCTTAGCAATGAGAAACAAAAACATATACCATGCAAAAATATACACCTAGCTACACACACAAATACAAATTAAGATAACCTAGAAATGCTAACACTCTAATATTGGTATGAGGGAGAGTGGCTTTTATTTTATGTCCTAGATCTTACTGTGTGAAATCTTCTTGCTCCTGGACTGTAGATCCTTTCAGTATAAATTCATTACACTTTCATTGCTGGGGGCAAAATGTCCCCCACCTTTACCTTAAAGGTGCAGAGGTTATTTGGCTAATGGATTTGGTGGGTGCACTCCATAGTTGGTTTTCTCTAAGGCAGAAGTGCCAGGACAGAAGGGTGTGGATGTGGCAATTAGGCACATGTTTTGAGGAATCTTTAGCAGCATTAATTTACTGAAGTTCAAGTGATGACCCATTATGTTGAACATGTTTTCTATATATTTCTTTGCCATTTCTTTTATTATACTTGAATCTTTATTAGTACATTTTATATACACATCATGATCACACTCACTGTTGAGAATTTGGTACCATACATAACATAAGTTAATTCTCATTTTTCCCATTCCCCCGCCCACCCTACAAACCCTCCACCTCCTTGTTTGCCTTACTATTTCTTAATCTGAGAGATGCCTATGAATTTCAGATGCTCATTTCGGGCCTGAATCTTTAAATGTGGAGTTCTGATTTCTTTGAGTTCTTTATATAGTTTAAATGATAGTTTTGTTTTTTTATCCAATAAATAGCTGGTAAATGTTTTTCCACCCTTTCAATTGTCTCTTCACTCTGTTGGTGATTTCTTTGGCTCATCTGTCAAAGATAAGGTAGCTGATTTTAGCTTGGTACATGGTGAAAGAGATAGGTCTAACTTTACTCTTTGGCACGCTAAAGCCCAGTTTTTCTAGCACCATTGTTAAAGAGGCTATATTTCCTTCATAAGGATTTTTGGCTGCTTTATCGAAGATGAGATGACTCAGGGTATCAGGAGTAGTTTCTGGACCTTCTAATCTACTTCACTGATTCTCAGGTCTGTTACTTTGCCAGTACCATGAAGTTTTTATCACAGTGACTTTATAGTATAGTTTCAGGTTCGGGGTAATAATAGCCCCCACCCTGTCTTTGTTTTAAACCTATCTCTTTCACTACATACCAAGATAAAATCAAAGTGGATTAGTACGTAATATTAAAACAGAAACACTAAACCTGCTGTAAAACAGTTTAGGTAAAACTCTTAAAGACATTGGCTTAGGGGAGGACTTCCTGAACAAAACCTCCATAGCACGAGAATTGGCAGAAAAATAATCAACAAATGGGATCTCATTATATTAAAAACACTTCTGAATAACAAAAGAAACAACCAACAGAGTGGAAAGGGAACTAACAATATGGAAAATGATCTTTACCAGATGTTTCTCAGACAAAGGGCTACTATGTGGAATATATTTAAAAAACTTTAAAAAATCAGCCCACCAAATTTAAAGACCCAATTCAAAAATGGGCATCTGAAATGAACAGATACTTTGCAGAGGAATAAATAAGAGCAGCTGAGAAGTATATGAAGAAATCCTCAACATCACTGGTCATTTGAGAGATTCAGATGAAAACAGTTAAGATTTCATCTCACTCCACAAGGAATGGCTGCTATTTCAGAATTAGACAGCAAAAAATGTTGGCAAGGCTATGGAGAAAAAGGAACCCTTTTACACTGTTGGTAGGAGTGTAGATTCGTACAACCTCTGGGGAAATCAGTGTGGAGATTCCTCAAAAAGCTAGGATTGGGGGTCTCATTTGACCCAGCCATCGCTCTGCTAGGCATATACAAAAAAGAATTAAAAGATTCATATCACAGTGACATATGTGCACCCATGTTTATAGCAGCTCAGTTTGTGACTGTTAAATCTTGGAAACAACCAAAATGCCCATCAACTGGAGACTGGATAAAGAAAATGTGGCTCTTCTACAGAATATAGTATTGCTGTTCCATTAAAAATGATAAGACTGAGTCGTTCATACTCAAATGGATGTGCCTTTAGGACATCCTCATAAGCGAAATAAATAAGTCACAGATGTGTAAATATTGTATCTTTTCTCTAGTATGAGAAAAAGAACATGTAATTGAATTCTAGTATATATAGTTGATATTGTGAAATAGAAACTTTTGTAAAGGAAAGGGGACATAATGGTAAGTAATGAGGGGGGAAAGAATGTGATACCAATAAAAAAGGAAACAAAACTTATGTAAATAGGGGTGGGAGTTGCAAGATGGATGGGGGAAGGGAAAAATGAAAATGAAGTTGTGTCATATTCTGGTGCACACTCTCAATGTTGAATGCGATGGAGATGGGTATATATTATGTACTGATAAAGATTTGAATTTTTTGAAAAAATGATAAGGTGGCTGAGTGTATTTGGTGTTGTTTTTATCTCTTTTAGTCTGTTCCATTGATCCACAATTCTGTTTATTTGCCAGGATAATGTTTTTATCATTGTAGCTCTGTAGTAAATTACATTCTTAAAAAGGAGATTGAAGAGAATATCAGAAGGCAGAAAGGCATGCCTTGCTCAAGCGTAAGAAAAACCAACATAGTGAAAATAGCCATACTCCCAAAATTGTTTTACAGATTTAATGCATCCCAATCAAATCACCATCAGCATACCTTGAGAAGTAGGGAACACACTGTAAAATTCACTTGGAATCAGAAGAGACCCGGAATAGTAAAAACAGCTCTGAACAACAAAGACAAGTCGGGGAATGACACAACCTCTGACTTACGATGATACATGGTTCTGTCTCTCTGTCTCATCACCTTAAGGGAGGTATAATTGCAATCTCAGTTTCCTGGATCACAGGATCAGAGCCTCAGAAATGGGGCATTGTAAGATGCATGGTATATTATCAGCTGCTGTCTTTCATTTCAGAGCCCTTTGGGGACATGGGGCAGGCACCTCACTTTTATTAATGTTGCTAAATCTCTATGAATAAACAGCTTTCAGCTACTGGTCAGATTTTCAGTTCTGTCTTGAAAAGGAATCAGCACAAGAATCAGCCTATGCAGATGATATGCTCATGACCCTCTGGATATTGTTACTGCCCCTTGCCTGTCTGGAAGAGATGAATCTCATGCTACCATCCATGAAAATGTGGCAACCATGGTTGTTTGATCAAAAATAGGGTTAAGTATCAGATCTTTTAGAGTTCTTGACCATGACATTGGATAGAACTTTGTCATAATTTTCTATTTTGGGAGAAGGAACTTAGCTTAGTTTCTCAACCAATGATGGCTAGATTAAAAGCTGAATTCGTGAAATGTGTCACAGAAGTGATTAATATAATGTCATCCTTTTCTTTTGGTATTTTTAGCTGAACTTATTGGTACATTTAAGTATTGATATTATGATCACTTTCATCACTGAGAATTTGTACCTATACCTGATACAGCTGTACCTTCCTTAAGGTGATGCAACAGAGACAGCATTGTGTATCATCATAAATCAGAGGTTGTGACACTAGATTCTCATTTTTTCCCATTCCTCTGTCCTCTTTTGAGCCTCTCTACTCTCTGTATGCATGAGCTTTCTTTCCATGTTTTCCTTTTACCTTCAATTTTTTAATGTCCTAATTTTAATTAGTAGTATACTTAACACATGGAGTAAAGATTTGTAACTTCTACCATTGTCTCTTATCTCTTTATTTGACACTTTCCCTTTTAATAAAGAAGGCCTGCTTCTGTTACATACTCAGTTGACTCTTTTGAAGGAGCAGAATCCAGAGGGGGTGAGGAGATACGTCACGGAGCACCTAAAAACACTCTAGTTTCTTTCCTTTATGCTTAGGAAGTCATTATCTGTTGATGTTGGGAGCACTTACACTGTTTTGAGACTTTAAAATGCAGATGTGAAAAAAGTTATTAGTTTAAAAAATGATCCTTTTAGGAGTTGAATGTACTTTAGTGCTAATTATAACTTTTAATGATTATAAAGTGTCCTGGGAGACCTTAATGAGGAAGACTGTAAGATTACATTTTCATTGTAGATTTTCCTTTCCCATGCACAGGGTAAGGGGAAGAAAAATGCGTTTGAAAACCCAAAGGACAGAGATAATTGTATAAAGTTCACTAAATGTTAACAGTTTCTCAGTGACCCAGGAGTCATGTAAGGGAATTACAGGCACATGTTCTGAGAAATCTTTAGCAGCATTAATTCACTAGAGTTCAAAGAAATGGACTGAGAAAAATTTAAACACTAACATTACTCATATAGCCTATGATAGATGTTATGTAAGTCAAAAAAAAAAAAAAAAAACTGGAGAAGACCCCTCAAATTTTCAGTTCTATTTGGGCAATTTCTTGATTGTCTCTGCCTTGTTGAAAACTGTGGTTTGCCAGCAGTGCACCTGTGCATTAAAACAGCTCTCAGATTCTGAAACTTCAGGATCATTGCTACTGCAAGTTGTGAGTCACATAATTAGTAGTCAAACTAATGTTCCCTGAAAACATTATTTCTTATACCAGATTTGAAGTATTTTATCTGGACTGCTTCATATGATGGTTCATTTGTACTCAATCGTTGAGCAGTTCTCTCTCTTCTTCGCTCTCTTGTGGTTGCTGCAGTGCAAAAGTATAAGTGGTAGCATTTCTATTAATGGGTGTCAGCTAAGAGCATCATGTTAGGATAGAACACAGTGTCCTTTCTTGGGGAATTAGGAGGCCTTTTTAGGGACACATTGTCTCTTTCATTGAAGCATTCACTGTCTTTTTCAAAATTAAGCTTATTCTCTAAAACTGATTACTTATATGATGAGTGTGTTTCCTGATTTGTTTTGCATTTATTTTTAAAACTAGAAATTAATGGGCCAAGGATTTAGCTCAGT
The DNA here is from genome assembly GCA_004026965.1 of Petromus typicus. NCBI lineage: Eukaryota > Metazoa > Chordata > Mammalia > Rodentia > Petromuridae > Petromus > Petromus typicus. The sequence goes on from PVIR01039901.1 coordinate 12,496, forward strand.
GGTTCTGGCACCTGTCTTGCAAGTGCAAGGGCCCGGGTTCAATCCCCAGGTAACCACATACAATACTAGGCATGGAGACTCACGCCCAGTGGCAACCAGTAGCAAGAACCACAGTGCCAGGCATGGTGGCTCACGGCTGTAATCCCAGCACCTGGGAGGCAGAGGCAGGAGGATTGCTGTGATGTGAGTTTGAGGCTGAGCTCAGGGTCAGCCTGAAGTAGAAAAGCGAGACCCAGTCAAAAACAAACAAACAAACAAACAAACAAACAAACAATTAACATTTCAACATGGGCCTTAGGATTTTTCAAGATGCTCTTGATATATTTAAAAATTTTAATCTCAATTTATACAGTGAGAACCCAGGATATAGTTTAGTTGTATAGACCTAGGAAATATTTGCTTAGAGCTTCCAAGAACAGTGGGATTAGGGAGGTACCTTGACTTTCACCTTCTAAAATCATTTCTGGATTTCTTACCTCTGGACCTGTGAGGTAATAATTTTGAATATCTGTAATGTGTAAAGTTTATGGTATTTGTTAGAGCAGCAATAAATAAAAAGCTATCATACGTTCTTCAAAAGGCTACTGGGAGACAATTTTATAATTTCAGCAAGACAATTTGATAATTTGTATTCTCCTTTTGAATTCATGGTATGTACCTGCATTTGATGAAATAGAAGGAAAAGGCCAGCCTTTAACTAATTTTATAAAATTTATGAAGCTAGTTAGTGCATGGCAGATAAGAAGAAGGGCACAGAAACTGCCTCAGTGAAGGACTGAGCAACTAGATATGGATGCCAAAGTTAGACCTTCACACTCTGCAAAGATATACCCATTTGTGCATTTGGAGCCTGATTGACTCTCAAGCCAATTAAGTTTACAATTAAGTTTAACCACCATAAATCTCTGGGTGGCTTCTGTATAGTGCGCTTAGGAGTTTTTAATAATCTGGGAATATGCACAAGTCAGATCCCCTGAAGTGGATAAACGTCATTCTCCGGAAAGTTTGAGAAGAGTTTAATGGCAAGATAATTGTCCAAGGTATGGATGGAGGGAAGGGGATCATAAGCCATGGGCCAATATTCAAGGGTCTTAAGAAACTATGGGAGGAAACATACATCAAAAGCTGGAGAGCACAG
>PVIR01039902.1:0-13608 GCA_004026965.1 Petromus typicus
CCGGTAACGACATACCATACTGGGCGTGGAGACTCACGCCCAGCAGCAACCAGTACCACATACCACAGTGCCAGGCGTGGTGTCTCACGCCTGTAATCCCAGCACTAGGGAGGCAGAGGCAGGAAGATTGCTGTGATGTGAGTTCGAGGCTGAGCTCAGAGCCAGCCTGAACTACAAAGCAAGACCCTGTCTCAAAAAAAAAAAAAAAAAAAAAAAAAAGGTAGTTCTTTAAGGACATTTTGAGTCAGCTCTTAAGAATCAATAACGACACTGTATTCACAGAAACTGTGCGTAATACAAAAGTATTTCTAAAACACGTATAAACCTAGCCAAAGGTATGCACATTATATTATGGATAAATAGAGAAATATAAGAATTCTACAAAGACCAAGAAAGTTTGCCACCCCCCCAAAATAACATTAAGACCATTGCAGTGATAAAGATATCTTTTACGCTTGCTCTTTGAAACCTGTAGCAACACTGTGTGCTTCTCACATTCTCATAATATAAAATGAAATAACCAATTAGTAGAACAGAAAAATTAGGCACTGCAGGAGGACATACTTTACTAGCAACCTAGATTGTTTTTCCCCCAGTGAAGCTATGTTTTAGAAGAATGGAGTTGCTAACGATTTATTTAACTTGTTTAGAAAAATAGTACTATTTTTTCAGGCATTTATTATGTTTTTAAAAAGCATTGCAATGGCTTCCATCTGGATGTCCTCTCAAAACCTCCTGCAGTCATAAGCGGGGTTTTTTCAGTGGTGGATGGATCTAGAATATGTGATCCTGTGATTAAGATATGTGATCGCTAAATTAGTCAACATGTTGTTTGGTACCTCCCTAAAGAGGGCAGCCAGATAGAATATAAAGGTGACAGAAAGAAGCTGCTGTGGTAGCTCATGGTTCGTTGCTCATGCTGCTCCTGCTTCTTCACTTCTGCGATGCCCCTCTGCCACGCCACTTTGCACTGGAGTCGGCGATTGCGGATGGAAACTTCTACAAACTGTGAGCCCAAATGAACTATTTCCCCTGCTGGGTATTTTGTCTCAGTAATGTGCAAAGCACCCCTAAGGCAAGCAACTCTGCAGGTGGCTATTAATGTGACTTCATAATAATGAGTTAATTCCTACTTCTGCATTATATATTTGAAATATTTCATTCAGAAATTTTCCTCCAGATCTTTATTTGTTAATTGTAGTATTAGACTCCTTATGAAACAATCAAATAAATTGCTTACAGTTCTATGTTAAAAAGTGTAGCTAAGTCTGTATGTGCCCCATTTACAAAACCACGTTAAAACATCAACTCCTTCCCCACAGTGTTTTTCACTATTGATATTTCTCTACAGAATGAAAGGGTCAGAAAAATAAATTGTTCTCAATATACAGTACTTGGAAACATTTTCCAAAATCGGTCTCACAGTTTATTTTTCACTGAAAGACATAGAATTTGTTTTGAAATAATGGTCCCGAATCTCATCTTTGTCAATGATGATGGAAGTTTTAAATATGGCTAAGAGAAATGAAGATGAATACAAATAATATGTTATATAATAAAAGTACAGTGTGTAACCTGTTTTAAGAAACTAATTTTTTCCAGTATAAGGTCAGAAAATCTAGGTAATTTAGATTAAGATATTATAGCTGTATGGCATGCACTGCTAACTATCCATTTGGGAACATTTGATTAGAATTAAAAGACTGAGTGAGAAGGACTAGAAAACTGTTAGTATTGTAAAAAAAAAAAAAAAAAAGGAACCAGCAGGAAGTAATCATAGGATTATCCTATTCTTCCTTTCCTACATAAACCTTAAATAAACATAGACATGCAAGTACACATATACACACAGTTATATAAAAAAGGGTTTAAAGTAAATTTACATTGTTTTCAGAAGATGTTTTTTGTTTATAAATTTGCACTTACAGACTTTATATTTTGGAATTTAATTTAATTTAATTTAAAAGTCAGTTGACATTGACAAATTTTACCCACTTCTAATTTATATGTTGAGTCTTAAATAACTAACTCAGTTTGTTAAATTAAATCAGAAATTCAGAGATTAGTAATGTTTAACTATGTAAATTACCTGAAACAAGATAGCATATTTTCTCAAATCATGGAGATTTCTAGTCTGTTAAAGTATTAACTTTATAGAGTTATGTGAGAAATAAATCAATGTGCTTAAGCATAATATCTGAATAACAGATATGTAGCTAGAGATAGCTAACTCTATATTTTTAAAATTTTCCCTTTTTGGAAAAGATTAGAAGGTAAAAGGGGAAAAAAATGGAAACAAGTGTATGTCCATAGGAGGTGGAGGGGCTGGAAGGAGGGCAGGGAAATGGAAAAACAAGGATCAAGATATATCATGTATAGGTACACATTCTCAATGATGAATGGGAAAATATTTAATACTTATAACAATTTCTTGTTTGTAAGTTGTTGTACAGACAAAAATTTGACTCTATTCATGTTAAGTACCTTCATTAATATCTGAACATGCCTTATGATATCATTTGCTTTGGGATAATCTCATTCAATCATTGACACACATATTTTAAGCACTGAGACAATTTATTATAACTTCATGATGCCTCTCTTAGGCCAAATTTTAAGGAGCGGAGTCAGGTGTAGTGGCGGAATAAGGTATAATGTCCCTACTTGCTATCCTTAGAGACAAAAACTGTAATTTTGATCTGTGTGACATTGTTCGCAGGTCTAGCAGAGCTAACCCCCAGCCTCTTTAGATGCCATGATGAATCTTGTGATGGATGGTACAGGACAACAAATCCTCGCATTGAGCAACCTTTTGTGTCTGGGAACCAGGCACACCTAAAGAGCATACTCTTCTCCTCTAGTCCATGTATAGAGCAGATATCGTATTTAGATGTAAGATGAGCAGATAGAGACTAAGAGCTTGGGAAACAGCTGAATATCATTACTGGACTAATGCTCTTCATTCTAGAGTGCTACTTTTAATTTTTTTTTTTTTTTTTTGAGAAAAGGTCTCACTAAGTCACAAAGTTGTCCAGCCTAGGATTGACCTGATTTGTGATCGATTTTCTTGCTTGCTTTGATAGAATGAGCTAGAGGTTGTGACTCTGAATACAGAGAAAGACACAGTGTAAAGATTTGAAGTTTATGGATTCAAGATGACCAAGGAGCTGATTCTGCCTATGTGACTGTGGAAGGGGACTTTCCTCTGTAAAGCTTTGAGATGAGATAAAGCTTGGCTCAATAGTTTGACTGTTTCCTGTCAGAGATCCTAAATTGGAGAGCCCCTTAAACTAGGTTAGAGTTCCAACCTCATAGAAATTTTGATGTATATTTTAAGTAGTTTCCAGTGACTTGTTTCATTGAAATATGTAACTAATAAAGCACACATCTTCTTACTTCATGATTACACTTGACAAATTGCAAGGTAAATACTCCAGCTCAAGCTCAGAGCCTCAATGGCATTGAAAAGTGAATATTTATTCATCATTTTCCCCCAGCCTATGATACTTTGCTACAGCTGCTTTAATGTAGCTAAACAAGGCTGCTCAGCAAGATGATGCACAGATGACAAGTATGTATATGAAAAGATGTTAATATAAGTTATTACAGTTACAAATAAAAACAATAACAAGAATGAAAGACTATTGTATTAAAGGTTTAAAAGAAAACAGATTCAATATGGGAGAAGTAATTTATAGGATTATTTTATTATAATCACCCAAAAAGTGAACTGCAGAGAAGTGCAGGAGATCTGTCCACACACTAGAGATTGACGAATCCAACTGAAGGACAAGATTCCACTTAAGTCCAGATGAAAGCCTAGAATCCAAGACAGTGTCCTCCATGAGTCCAGCAAGAGCTCCCCTGACAAAGTGGCAGCCATTCTCATTGATAGCGAGGACCCAAGCTGCCCCAAGTGAGAGAACAGTCCAGCTGGCATCAGGAAAATGGCCTTTGGTAAGATTTTGGTAGAAAATCAATCTTTGGTGATCTTCTCCTCCAGTTCTCTTTTTATGGTCACTGACAACTATATCCAGCTGGGTCTTCCATGCCCAGACTGCACTGAGTCAGTTCAGCTGGCGCTCCAGATAATCATTAGTTAATCCACTATACCAACCACACTTAATATAAGCAAAGGTGGGGTAACAGGAAATTTCACTTATTGTTGGTAGAAGTGTGAAATGCTATAATCATTTTAGAAAAGGACTTTTACTTTCTATAAAAAATATATATATTTTCAAAAATATGAAGCAATAATCACATTTTGATATTTTTTGAAATATATATATATACATATATTTACATATACATATATATACATATATATAAATAAATATATATACATACATGCACACAGAGAAAACTTTTCATGGTGTCGATAACACCTTCACTCTTAATTGCCAAAACTTAGAAGTAACTAAATGTTTTTCACTGTGTGAACAAATAAACAAAATGAAACACTCATAAAATGCGATATTATTCCATTTTTAACAAAAGAACTATTAAACCAAAAATTTACATGGAGCTAGCTAAAGTAAAAGAGGCTCACTACAAAAAATCATAAATTTGTAGCTTAGATTCTCAGAGAGTCTAGAAATATCAAAGCTAGGAAAATGGTGGAGAGATCAGTGGTTTCTGTGCACTACAAGGATAAAAGAATAGATTGCAGCAGACAGAATTTTGGGCAGTAATTAGGAATTTTAGTGAAATTATTCTGGAGGATAGTACAATGTCGAGTGTCCATTACACAATTATTAAAACTCTTTCCACCATGAGGAAAGCACTTTCAATATGTCAATATAGTTTCCCTGAGTGTGTCAATGCACTAGTCTGGAAAGAGAAGTTCACAAGAGGAAATGTGAGGTATTAAGGGAGGAGGTAAATCAGAACTATACCTTATGCTGCACTTGTCACATTATCTATAAAAGGAAAACCAACTCCTGAAAAATAAGAAATGTGAATTTCACATGCAGCAGAAGTATCTCAGAATGTCTAATATTGTAGAGCATGGTTTTGAATATTCAATATTTGAACATTTCAAATTATTGAGGTGAATGTAATGGTTTTTAATAGCTAAAAGCCTTTTGGGTCCAAGTCTGGTAAATAAGGTGAGCAATCACATTGAGAAACTCCATTTGGAGTTTAAAATTAGCTATGAATTTAAAGTAATTGTGATCGATTTTCTTAATTCACCAATAAAATGTCTCTGAAACTATTTCCAAAAGAGGAACACCCGTGAGATTTTGACAAATTGTAGCAAAATTAGATTAAGTCTCACCTGAAGTCAATATTTTACAGAAAATCAGCATATGTGTACATATTTGTGTTATTTCTAAGAATTTTGTCAAAATTCAGCCTTTACCCAAAAAAGCATAATGTATTCAAAATGGGTATTTATGTGGCATGCCTATCTTTTCATATCTTTTGGATAATGATTTCACAGAAAAAAATCCAAGTAACGTGTGCAAACATATATATGTAAAGATAAATAAAGCTTTTGCATGCTTAATATGTATCTATGTAGTGTATACAAATATCAACAAATAAAATTTGCCCTCCTAAATTTATAGAAGTGTCACTATGCAGGAGGAAACTTAGTCAGGTGTTAGTGTTTTCCTGTAATGATAGCATGCTGGGAGACTGCAGTAGTAGGGTCACACTTGTAAGCTCAGCCCAGCCAAGATCCAGGTTATTTTCTAAATAAATAAATAAATGAATGAATGCCGATATTGAAAAATCTCACCGCAAAGACCCTGGTTTAAACCCCAGTACTTAAAACAAAACAAAGATAAAAGAAATCAAAGAAAATGAAAGTACTTTCATTGCTCTGTTTACATTTTATTAAGTTATTTGCTATCCTACAATGAAGATTCAGACAATGTTTATTATGTCAAATTTTGATTTCGTGAATTCCTTGTCACTGTAAATTTTGTTTTCAATTATTCTTTGAAAGGTACATGGCACTCCTTAAATAGAAAAGGACAGTCATGTGTCGTTATCACCAGGGCTACAACCTGAGAGGTGCGCATGAATCAGTTTCGTCTTCAAGCGGACGTCAAAGAGCGCATTTATGCAAACGATACAGATTAATCACTGGATGCGATCTCCCGACACCACAAAAGCAGAGGAAACAGAAGCTGTGCAAAGCGGAGATGGCAGAATAAACTCCCCTATTTCACAGAAATGTATTAAGTAATTCAAAGGAGCGTACTCTAAAATGTTACCAAAATGTATGTACAGAAAACCATGTGCTCCTTGTGTACATAATACATACTCTTTGCTTTAACTGGAAAGTATTGGGTACTGTACATAATTTGCTATACTATTTGTTAATCACTTGCTATATTATTTGATATAACATTTGCTAATCATTTGCTATATTTTATACAACTGACTATGTAGTTGGTTTGTTTACACCAGCCCAACCCCACACATGAGAATGATGAACTGTCCTGAGCAATCACGAGGGCTACTGTGTCATGAGATGATGTGAACCATCAGCGCAGTTACACTCCTTTCAGCCACCATCAAACTTGCCATCTGTCATTGACTGAGACATTAATATGTGACAGTGAGAATGCACAAAATATTTATCGCTCTTGTGGGCCTGGAATTTAGCTCATTGATTCCAATGCCTGCCTTGCAAGTGGAAGGGCCCAAATTCGATCCTTTGTAATCACTTACAACATTGCCAGGTGTGGTGGCTCACGCCCATAATCCCAGCATTTGGGAGGCAGAGGTAGGAGGATTGCTGAGTTTGAGGCTGAGTTCAGGACCAGCCTGCACTATAAAATGAGACCTTATCTCAAAACAAATAAACAAAACCTAAAATAACTTTTTGCATAGATAGATAGATAGATAGATAGATAGATAGATAGATAGATAGATAGACATGATATATCTATACACACATATTTTCCCACTCATTGGGAAGTTCTGGGTTAATCTTTCAATAAAAGCTCTTATGTAAAGAAAGATTGCAGACTGTTATTCAAACTGTATTCTGTTAAATTTAAATGACATCAGAAGTTTTAAAGAAAAGCATACTTTAACTTGAATTAGCACTTTTTACATTTTCAAAAATTCCAAGCCTGATTATCATATTCAGATCTAAGAAGAAAAAAATGGTCAAGATCTCAAGGGGATTATGAAAGTTCATTTTATTAAAGACAACTCTTCTAGCTGGTCTTTCATGTTTTTCTCTACTTGATTTTGTCATTCCATGTAGAAACTGATGTTCTCAGATAACCTGGTGTCACATCTCTCTGTAGAAACTTCAAACCTACCCTCTCTTGTTACTGATTCTTCTTTCTTTATTTTGCATAGCATTGCTCCAATAGACAACATCTATAAATGTTCTCTTTGGTTGAGTCCAAGGCATTTAGTGTAATTCTAATCTTTCTGAGGCTTACGCCTATGTTTGTAATATATAACAGAGAAGCATGAGATATGAAGGGGTTCCTCACCAATTATGCAAGAAAATGAGTGCTTCCTCTCTCCACTGAGCCTATAATCAGTTTATATGTCCTCTGTTTTTCAATGGCCCCTTGTAGATAACTAAACTTGAAATGTCAAAAAACAGATACACAGATATTTACTGAAAGCACATATAATGATCAATAATTTTCTGCTCTTCCTTTTTATCTACCACATTGATGTTTCACAAATTCTTGTCCTTTTAATCTTCAAGTATGTTTGAAATTATTTCTTTGAATCAAATTTCATTATTAATAGTTTAGTTTAATATCTTATAATTTTCATTTCTAGCACTGCAAATTTCCTTCTCTACATCCTCTAGCTGGTTCATAATATTGTGACTAGAGGTATATTTTGAAACAAAATCTGTTCTTTCCTTATCTTCAAAAACTATTTCCCTTTAAATATTCATGGCATACAGAAAATATTCAAGCCCAAAATATGATAACCAAACTTCCTTCTTTCTTTCACCAAATAATATTTTACATATAGTTGCAATGTTTTTCAGATATGTCACAAAGAGCTTTAGGGGATATACTATGTGTCTCCACTGGCCAACGATTATGATTGAGATTTCAAATGTTTTCTCTTAAAAAGGTTATGTGGATTTTTCTGTGAACTTCTGTGGAGCACTCACACTTTTCTTTCATATTTTTTGATGTCTTGGCTTACTCTTACACATACTTTGCTTTTTTTCCTGAGTCCTAAATGACCAATAATTTAGAAGTGCTACTGCTGTGTATAAATTCTCAGATATACATATGTCACTCATGAATCTCCTGAGATGTTAAACTGTACTTGCAAACTATTTAATAAGATTGGAAGATATCAAAATTGCTTATCAGATGAGCTTATTCAGGGTGTGAAATGTAAAACTTATTCTTCAGAATAAAAATGTTCAATAAAGTAGTTATGTGTGTTTTAAAGTGATTCTTAGTGTTTTCACCATCAAGAACGTATGTGGAATGCTTCAATATAGAAAACTCTGATTTTTTTGAACTCATCTCAACATTTAGATGTATTGTCGTGTAAATTGGCAAGGCATCTGAGACATTTAATCCAAATTGTATATTCATCTACCAAATTCACATATGAAAAGTGAATTTCACTCCTGTCTTTATAATTCAATGTTTGCAGTATCTCATTCATGAATGTCCAAAAAGACAAATTGTTCTCATTTATCAAACACAATTGTGGCGAGGACCTGGCAGTAAAACCGAAAAAGCTGCCAAAGTTTGGATTGCACAGAACTTTCTGCCTCCTTCAGACTTCATCATAATCTGTCACCGTGTGTCATTTTGAATGTGTTTCTTCTAGGATTGGCATGGATTCATGTTGGAAGAAAATACATAACATTTATTATTATTATTATAGTTTTAAACTTTATTCAAATAAGTGAGAAGTCCAAAGGAGGCATCTGTGTTGAGAACACATTTTCAAAATGAAACATTAGCAGATTTCTTTTGGGTCACAACTCAATAAGTGTGAGTATTTGCAAACACTTTTTATTCATTAGGAACTCATGGATAAAATAGGCAATACTTCAACAACGATTCAACTAATATTCTCAAATGTCCCATATTTTATATTTCAAACATCACATATTTCATACACTTTATATGATTTAATACGCATCACATCTGAGACAGAACACAATGCAGTTGTAACCTATGTATACAACCAAAATTAGAACTACACTTAATTGATGATTCTAGTAAATCAACAATATGAACAAAATATTGGTAAAACTATGAAATATTTCCTCCATAACATGTTAGCTAATGTTTTATAATTTTTATGTATGGTAAACTAAACAAATAAGTAACAAAAAGGAAGAGCTGTCAAACCTTGGGCTTTCACCATGTCACAGTGGGTATTAATGATCACAAGTATGGAGAAATATGAGGTTGCATGTCTGTGTGAGTATCTGACAATTGTACTTGGTTTTCATAGCACATTCATGAAGTAGCAGATCACTGTGGTAATTTCTTTTTCTTTCTTTCTTTCTTTCATTCTTTCTTTCTTTTTCTTTCTTTCCTTCTTTTTTTTTGAGACATGGTCTTGTTTGTAGTTTAGGGAGGCCCTGAGCTCATCCTTGAACTCACAGCAATCCTCCTGCCTCTGTCTCCTGAGTGCAGGGATTACAGCCATGAGCCACCACGCCCAGCACTGTGGTATATGGTTCTGATTCCTGGTGAGAGTGAGTCTCCATGCCCAGCATTGTTGTATATGGTTACTGGGGATCAAACTCAGACACTTTCACTTGCAAGGCAGGCACTGGAACCACTGAACTAAATCCCCAGCTCTCTGTGGTATTTCTAAGCAATGTTCACAGTCAGGAAAGGCAAAGAGTTCAATATATGAATCTTGTAGTTTACAATGGGAAAACTTCCTAATTTGGTCATTTAGCACAAATAGGACATGTATCTGATGGCTACACAGAGCCGATAAGGGCTTGCTGGCTGAATAAGTGCTACCAAACTGCTCTGGATGCAGTTATCTTGGGTCCCCCTCAGAAAGTTTGTAATGCACAGAACATTTCTCATTTTTATCTAATGTGTAATTGAAAGCCCAGATTTGCATTATTTAAATCTATTTTACATGACATATATTTTACGTGCAGATATGACCAGCTATAGATATGTGTGTGCTACTTGATTGAGAAAAGTATATCTATCTCAAGACTCCTTTTAGTTAAAGAAAGAAAAGTTATATACTACAATAGAAACTCTAGTATTGTTATATCTATTTTTTGTTTTTATTACTTTGTTTTTAAAAAACTTTAAAATTTTAGAGAATTTTTAGATTCAGTGACAAATGAGAAGCTGAGTTTTCTTATACCCCATACCCAATGCATGCTGGTACCTTAAATTAACATAATTTGCTGCAATTAATAAGCCAATATCAATATATTTATCATGAAACTGAGAGCATGATTTACCTACATTTATTTGGAATTCACTTGCTGTAACTTTTTCATTTCAGAATGTCACATTACCCAGATGTGGTCAACATACTCACCTTACACTCCTCTGTCTGACAACTTATCAGACTGTCCCTGTTTTTTTATCTTGAACATTTCAAGTTAGGTGTTTTACAAAATGTCCTCCAACTACAATTCACTGATGTGATAAGTGATTTACTGGTAATTGTGCACTTTTTTTCTTAGACAACCCAAAGACAAAAATAAAGTGTCATTTTATTCATATATAAGGAGTATGTGAATTAACCTGGCATAAAATTGTTAAAGTTGATCAAGATCAAGTTGACGAAGCAGTGTTTGCCAGATTTCTCTGCTTTGAGGTTATTATCATTCTCACATTCCAATCTGTGCTCTTTGAAAAAAAACAACCTTACAGTTTCTTCCTCTTCTTCCTTGAAGACGAAATATCTTTAGAACTAGGATCTTTCTCTTTCTCTCTCTCTCTCTGTCTCCTTCCATCTCTCCTCCCTCCTGTTTTCCCCTTCCTTTTCTCTTCCTTTCCCTCTTTCACCTGTCCTTACTACCTCTTCATGCCCGTAACCCTTCCTTCTCTTATTTTCCTCCCTCTCTCCTTCTTCCTTTTTTTCTGACTCATGTAGTTGTTTTATATTTCCAATATTGGTTTTTTTTTTGTTGTTGTTTTGTTTTTTTTTTTTTTAAGGTTTTTTGAGACAGGGTCTCGCTTTGTGGTTTAGGCTGGCCCTGAGCTCAGCCTCCAACTCACATCACAATCCTCCTGCCTCTGCCTCCTGAGTCCTGGGATTACAGGCATGAGCCACCACGCCCAGCACTGTGGTATGTGGTACTGGTTGCTGCTGGGTGTGGGTCTCCAAGCCCAGTATTGTTATGTGGTTACCAGGGAATCGAACCCGGGCCCTTGCGCTTGCAAGACAGGCGCCGGAACCACAGAGCTAACTCCCCGGCCCTCCAATATTGTTTAATTCATTTTGTAGTTCATATTTTTCTGGTCATGGAAGGAATGTTTATTTAAAAAGTCCTCTTTCTCCTTAATGCCATTCATCAATGGATGTTTGAGGAGAAAGAGAAAATTTCCATTCTTTATTGTAAGATGCACCAGACTCAGGTTAGTATTTACTAATCAACACAGAATTCAGTCCCTTCTCTAGAGCTGTTGTCTGTTCCTTGGAGAGCGACATTTGAATACAAGTCCTGAGCACCTATTTGCTTCTTACTACTTGCTCATGAGTCCATTAGGCTACAAGAATACGATGCCTACTTCTGTAACTCTTACTGTGCTCTCTTGTACCATCAAGCATATATTCTCCTAGATTTCTATCTCTAATCAACTTTATTAAGCAAAATACAAGTTTATACTTATCTCTAACTGTAATTAATAACCTGATTGTTGCTTCTTCACTGTTTGCTTATTTGTACCTTTACACTCCAATTGTAAAGAAAAAAAAAAAAGGAATGAAGCATACATAGGTGGTAGGTTTTGAAGAGAGAACAGTGAAATGAGAAAAGTAAGAATCAAGGAATACTGTATACAGGTACAAATTGCCCATGAGGAAGGTAATCTGAATGCATTCCTAACATGTACCAACAAACTCAATTAACAACAACAACAACAACAAAAAATCATCCAGCTTACTTTCATTTAATTCATTTATTCCAGTGCACATGATGCTAGCACTATCAAGAGTATTGACCTATGTCTCCATTATTTTTTAAAACCCTTTGTTACTTGCAATACAGATCTTGGATGCTGATATTTCTCCATTTGAAACTATACTCTTTAATCATTTCTAACGGTGCTTCCCTCAACAATTTTTTTACCCTCATCTGGCCTACCAATCTCCTTACCAGGGATCTTTCATTTTTTATACAATTAGATCAATGTCAGATCCTTTCCTGAGGATTTTCTAAATGATAGTTCCATTTAAAATTTATCTTATAATTTTATAACAAATATTTTCTTTTTCTTTAATTTGCAAAAGTTAATGAAAATTGATGTAGAATATATAAATCGCCCCTCAAAAATGTATACATACTTCAGGAAAAGAAAACAAGTATGATATTTTTCAACAGATGCATGTTACCCTCACATGGGGGACCCCAGATGATGTCAAATGCTGCAGAAAACTCACTGCACTGCTAGTTCTTGAAGAGATACTGAAAATGGTTACCCAAGCAGCAGTTCACCATACTAATAAATATCTGGAAGCAAAGGACCACTTCTTTGAGCACTACTTATAATTGTAGAGACCAAAGAGAACTTTTATTCACCTTAGAAGGTCTTGATAAGCTTGGTACTAACATACTTATCGAGTTTTTCTCTTCATAATGCGTATATATATTTTTGATGGACTCTGTATACGCAAAACATAATTTTCTGAGAAGTGTCTGTTCAGATCTTTTGCCTACTTTTTAATTGAGTTACTTTATTGTTCAATTTAAGATTCCTTTTTTCATACTTTAAATTAATCATTTATTGTACAAACATTTTTAACAATCTATCAGTTATCTTTTCATATTCTTTTCAGTGTCATTCATAGAGCAGGACTTTCAAATTTTATCAATGTACATTTTTTAAAATTTTTCTTTGTTCTGCTTGGCTTTTGGAGCTAAACCTAAGAATTTATTTTCATGCCCAAGATCACTTTTCCTATGTTATAACTATGAGTTTTACATTTTCAGTTTAGATAGAAAGTTTAACAGCTTGGTTTACAAACACTTTTTCTGCTATGAATATGAAATTAATCTAGCTGCTTTCCCTTAAAATAATATCCCTTATCCACGGACTTGTTTTGCTTTTTGTGAAATATCCGTCTACTATGTTTGTGTGATATATTTATCAGAGCAATTCAATTTCATATTTTGTCAATATTACTTTGTTTCTTAATACTGTAGTTCTATAGTACATTTTGAAATTAGCTAATATATGGCTCCTGACATTGCTTTTCTGTATCATGTTGGCAAATGTAGTCCCTTTGCCTTTCTATGCAAGTTTAAAATTTGTCAATATTTAGAAAAGAGATTTTGGAAATTCTATATAGTATTGTACTTAATCTCCTGATCTAGTTCAGGAACATTAATAAATTAACAATATTAAAGCCACTAATACATGACGCAGATTTATTTTCTACCAATTATGTCTTCTTTGATCAGCTTTATCACAGATTGAATTG
>PVIR01039903.1:0-13629 GCA_004026965.1 Petromus typicus
GGGAATCGAACCCGGGCCCTTGCGCTTGCAAGACAGGCGCCGGAACCACTGAGCTAACTCCCCGGCCCTAAAATGATGATTCTTTTAAAGGCTATTTGCTGATGGATCTTGAAAAAAAAATTATGTCATACAGTACAGATTTAAATGATTCACAGAACACTACATCTAAACTCAAATATATTTGAAACTTTTTAAAAAGAACTTAAAAATGATAAAGCTGTATTTTTAATGACATAAAAGCATAGTCAAAACCTTGTAAAAAGAAAATAAATGTAAAAAAATCTTTGTTCACCCCTTACTAAAGTTCATAAGGGACTATGGATGAACACTGTAAAGCTACTTTGGGTCAGTAAAACATCACATGAACTAGGATTACAAGTTAAATTCAAAGATATTAAAATAATCAAACATCAGCACATGTTCAAATTATTAAATTTTATGTTCAGTACTGTTTTACAGTACACAAAGAATGAAAGAATCTTTGAGAAACCAAAGTGTGAGCAATACAAATATTATAACTAAATATCATTTAGATACAAAAATGAAGCCTACATTTTATAAATCACTAAAAGTTGAGGGGACTACTCTGATATTCACAAGTATGAGTTCTTCTCCTTCAATAATAGAATGAGAAAAATAGGATATTAGTAGGAACATTAGTCAAATTTGGTTTAGAAAAAAGGTAAAAAATAACTTAACGATGAAGTTCATTAGCCACTAGAATTCACACCCAAAGGGTATGAAAATTTTTCTTTCTAGTAGTTTCTATTTAGGAAAGAGGGGTACCGGGGACCCAACACAGGACCTTTCACTTATTAGGCAAGTGCAGCACTGCTCAGCTAGCACATCCCTGGTCCTTCCAATAGTCTCTAAATACAACTCCGGCATCTGCCCAGATATTATCAGAACTACCTACAATTTCAAGATATCTTCCTATCCTATAAAAACTCACCAAATTTACTCTTCCAAGAGTGAACCTTAAGAAAGCTTCAAGTACCATGTTCTCTAAGCAGCGTACAAAAAACTTACCCATCAGGGTTATAAGCTTATTTTTCAGCTGTGTGTCTAATCGTGCAATCATCATTTCCACTGCATTCCTAATTTCCCGAACACGCTCATCTTTTGCATTTCTTACAGCTTCTACGTTTCTTTCCTAGACGATAAACAGGTAAAAAGAATTTTAATTAAAATTAAAGAACTTTAAAAACAGAATAATTAAAGAACTTTACAAACAGAAGCAAATGGTATTAATCCAATCACTACTATTCTAAAAATCGGTTATCTCTTTAAAATATGCAAGCAAATATTTTTATAAAATGTTGTCAGAACATAGGTAACTATTCTTGAGTAATGAACTAAATTAGTTTAAAAGATCTGTTAAAATAACCAATTGAAATGTACTGTAGGGCCAGGGAGTTAGCTCAGTGGCACGGCACCTGCCTGACAAGCAGAAGGTCCCGAGCTTGATTCCTGGTACTAATAAATAAATAAAGTATAATGAACTATATATAACAGAAACAGCAATAAAAAGAGGTGTTATTATAAAACACTGGTTTAGGAAATATACACAGACCATGTGTGAAGCCATAATCAGTGCCCTGACAGAAAACTATTTTCCAAAAACTTAAGTAAAAGCCATGTATACCAGAGCACACCTGTAATCCCAGCACTTGGGAGGCTGAGGCACGATAAGCATCACAAGTTCAAGGCCAGCCTGAGCTACATAGTGAGACTCTGTCTCAAAAAACAAAAACAAAAGAAAAATTAAACCAGGAAAGCCACTTCACATCTAAAAAACCCTAAGTGAACGGAAAAAAATTTAAAAACTGGTTTCTACTCTAGTCTATAAAGTTTCTGTTTTCAGAACTACATACAAAAAGAGTAAGTTTTTGTAAGACTGTAGAGTGGTGTATGTGGCAGATATGAAGTTAGCAGAGCACAAAATTTTTAAAAATCCTTTCTATACTTACAACTTATTATAATATAAATACAAGGAATAAAAATTTCAACTGAAAATATCTTAATAATGTGGTCAAGAAAAACTGATAGGTAATAGGCAGAGAGGGCTGGCTATGTGGATCAGCAGTGCAGCACCTGCCTGGTAAGAATAAGGGCCTGAATTTGATTTCCAGAACCAAAAAGGAAAAAAAAAAAAAGACAGGTAGAATAAAATCAAAGAGAGGGCCTGCAATTTAGCTCAATGGTTCCAGTACTTGCCTTGTAAATACAAGGTCCCAAGTTGATCCCTAGTATCAAGAAAAAAAAGAAGACCAAATAGAAACCACCCAACTTAACTTACCTTTTTTTTTTACCTTTTTTTTTCTTTGGCAGTACTGGGGATGGAACTTAGGACCTTGCATCTACCTGCAAGGCAGGCATGGTGTCACTGAGCTATAATCCTAGCCCTCAATTTACTTATTTTTCAAAATGATGCTGAAACATACATTCAATTCTACAATACCATTTTTCATATAAAGAATGTTAGAGGTAACTATTTAGATCTTGATTCTAAAAGGTAAAACATATCTGTTCCTAAGTTAGAAATAATACATAAATCTTATTTATAACTGTCACTTTGGCAACATTAAACAAAATATATTCCAAAAGTGTATTTAGTACTAAGCACCTGAAGTTTATCACATTTTCCCACAGAAATAAGATTTTAGCCAAGTGTAGTGGCACACACCTGTCATTCCATTGCTTGGCAGGCTGAGGCAAGATTTCTGTGGGTCACAGCATAGGCTACGTAGTGACTTCAAGGCCAGCCTGAACTACACAGCAAGACTGTCTCAAAAAACAAACCAATCGGGCCAGGGATATAGCTCAGTGGTTCCGGCGCCTGTCTTGCAAGCGCAAGGACCCAGGTTTGATCCCGGTAACCACATAACAATGCTGGGCGTGGAGACTCACCCCAGCAGCAACCAGTACCACATACCACAGTGCCGGGCGTGGTAGCTCACGCCTGTAATCCCAGCACTCAGGAGGCAGAGGCAGGAGGATTGCTGTGATGTGAGTTTGAGGCTGAGCTCAGGGACAACCTGAACCACAAAGCAACACCCTGTCTCAAAAAACCTTAAAAAAAAAAACCAACCAACCAAAAAAACCAATAACATTTTAAAATATACAACACTTACCAAAACTGTTTGAGCCATACAGTATTTAAGAGTTACTAAAGGCTTGTATTTAAATGTAACTTTTAAGCTTCATGTCATGGGTGTGGGTTTTTAGAGGTAACTGGATCTAGGGGTTTGATACTGGGGTAAGGGATGGGATGCTGGGATTGATTCATGGTTTGATGCTAATTAAGGATACCTCAACCTTGCTGAGAGTGCTACGAGCCCTAAGGGAGGGTACCCTGAATAAGACATAAGGGACAGAAAGAGGGCTACTGTTGTAATTATTCTCTGCTTTTGCTATCTTCTCCTTGCCATGGACTGTTTCTCTTCTATGATATCCCTCTGACATGCCACCCTGCCTTGGAGCCTGCCAATTATGGACTGAAACCTCAATAAACTATAAAATAAACCTTCCTTCCTTTAAATCTGTGTCTCAGCTACAAGAAAAGTAAATGACAGTACTAATAAATATATCTCTTTTAACTCTGTAAGAGTCTATTCAGGACATCACAAATAGTTCTCTTTTGCAGAAGAAATCTTCCCAAAGCTGGAGACCCAAAGAACAAACAACTGTAATGACTCTACTGAAGCTGATGTTGAGAAATTGAGAATTGATTCTATGGGGCCAGGGACATAGCTCAGTGGTTCGATGGCTGCCTGGTAAATGCAAGGTTCTGAGTCCTCTCCTAGGTACCGCAAAAAAACAACAAAAAAAGAAAAGAAAAGGAGAATCGACCCTATAATGAGCAGACTGTCTTAACTCATTAGGTAATTCTCTATTTCTGCATGACAGTTAAATCTCTGGCTTCTGCTCCTTCCACATCAACCAAGACTTCAGTTGGAAATTCCTCAGCTAGCCTGAAGTTGATAAGCCTGACTATGATAATTCTCTCAAACTTCAAGTCTTGATCAGAACATCAGATTGATTTATGTTATATTATAGAATATAAAAAAGATGCTCTAGTAGCAAGCAGTCTTACCACTTCTTGGACTAGGCTGATGAGTTCCATGAGACGTCGACGAAGTTTGGCTACCTCTTCATTCACTTTAGTGACATGCTGCTCATAAATTTCTGCCAAAGGTTTAAAGGTATGTCCACCATGCTATTTAAATTAATAAGGATAATTTTTATATTTAGAATAGTTTATACTAAGAATAGTTAAAATATTTCACCATTATTTCATCTGCATTTACCACTACCACCCCACCTTTTGTGGTACCAGGAATTGAACACAGGGTCTGAACATAAACTAGCTAAGTTCCCTACTGTTGAGCTACATCTCAGTCCATTTTTAAATTTTGAAACAATCTTGCTAAATTGCCTCCAACCTGTGATCTTCCTGTCTCATCCTGCTAAGTAGCTAGGATTATGTATGTGTACCACCGTACCTGACTACATTCCTTTTTAACACTCTTTGCTACTAATAAACTGTAACTTTTTTGTGTGGGTATGATACTGGGGATCAAACTCAGGTCTTTGTGCTTGCTAGGCAGGCACAGCACCACTAAGCTACATCCTGGCCCTCTGGTAAATATTTTTAAATGTTTGTTTTTCAGTTACTTTTATTTTATTGAGGCAGGCCAATACATAAATAAAATCACTGGGCCCATGTAGGAATACCTTCAAGATCAGAAATAATGGATTTTTGAGGCAAGGATTTAACTCAGTGGTTCTGGCATCTGCCTGCTAAGTGCAAGATCACAAATTCGATCCTTGATAACCACATACCACAATGCTGGGTGTGGTAGCTCATGCCTATAATCCCAACACTCAGGAGACAGAGGCAGGAGGATTGCTGTGAGTTCAAGGCTAGCCTGGGCTACACAGTGAGTTCAGTGCCAGACTGAAATACAAAGTGAGACCCTGTCTCAAAAAACAAGAAAGAGAGAGAGAAAGAAAGAAAGCAAGGGAAGATGGACGGACTTTACCACAGTGTTCACATTTACCTAGATATACTCCCCAGCCCCAAACTCAGGACCCTATGCTTGTGAGGCAGGTGCAGCACCCCAATCCCTAAACTAGGTATCTTGACTCATTAGAAAAAATCTTGAGTTGGGGTATAATTCAGTGACAAGGCACTTACCACCTAGCATGAACAAGATCCTGGTACTATCCTCAAAAATGCAAAACTTTTTCTCTGGCTTTTTGAGATGGGGTCTTGATATGTAGCTGACTCGTTTTGAACTCATTATGCAGCTCAGACTGCCCTCAAATGATCCTCCTGCCTCATCCTCCTACATTCTGGAATTACAGGCATGTGCCAAGCACACCAGGCTGAGCCTGAACTACAAAGCGAGACCTTATCTTGAAAAAAAAAAAAAATCTCAAGTTGTTTCCAATGAAGTCTTGATGAAAGTCAATCTCTTTACTCAAAAGAAATGCCCATAAGTGGTATACTCCTATCAGTTCTCTGTTCCTAAATTTATCATACCAAATAAATGCAGAATTATTTGCTATCCACCTTATTCATCACTAAATCCTGAATCTCTAGCACAGGTGAATAAATGAGAAAGATTAAAAAGGACTGAGGATGTAACATGGGGTGGAGTACTTGTATTACATATGAAAGTCCTGTGTTTGATCCTCAGTACTAAATGAGAGAACAGAGAAAGAAAATGAAAGAAAAACAGAAAGGGAAGGAAGAAAAGAGAGAGGAACACAAGGGGGAAAAAAATCAGTGTATATAGTTGGCAAAAGCTATGAATTCATTATTCATGCCACAAAAAAATATAGTAAAGGCTTGGTTTAAAAGTTGCCACATGCTGGGCTGGGGAGTTAGCTCAGTGGTTCCGGCACCTGTCTTGCAAGCGCAAGGACCCGGGTTCGATTCCCCGGTAACCACATACCATACTGGGCGTGGAGACTCACGCCCAGCAGCAACCAATACCATATACCACAGTGCCGGGCATCGCGGCTCACGCCTGTAATCCCAGCACTCGGGAGGCAGAGGCAGGAGGATTGCTGTGATGTGAGTTGGAGGCTGAGCTCAGGGCCAGCCTGAACTACAAAAGTGAAACCCTGTCTAAAAAAAATCTAGGGGCCAGGGAGTTAGCTCAGTGGTTCCGGCGCCTGTCTTACAAGCGCAAGGGTCTGGGTTCAATTCCCGGTAACCACATACCATACTGGGTGTGGAGACTCACACCCAGCAGCAACCAGTCCCACATACCACAGTGCTGGGCGTGGTGGCTCATGCCTGTCATCTCAGCACTTGGGAGGCAGAGGCAGGAGGATTGCTGTGATGAGTTTGAGGCTGAGCTCAGGGCCAGCCTGAACCACAAAGTGAGACCCTGTCTCAAAAAACCTAAAAAAAAAAAATAAATAAAAATAAAAATAAAAATAAAAATAAAAAAAATCTAAAAAGTTGGCACATGCTTCTACTTCCAGTATTCTGAGAGGAGGAAGGAGGATCACAAAATTGAAGCCCTATCTGGATAATTTAGGAACTTCGTGAAAACCTATCTCAAAAAGAAAAGGGATAGGGATGTAGCCTAATGCAAAAGCCCTGGGTTCAATTCCAAGCACTGCCCCCCCCCAAAATTACTGTAGAGATAGAAGGCTGATACACAACAGCATGCCATTTCCAGTTGCACTCAGTTCAATGAACAATTTTTTGCTGCTAAAAACTATTTTTAGATCCAATTTTAGAAACATTTAGTTCATCAGTAAATAAAGCTATTAGATTTCTATTACTAAAAAGTCCCTGGAGCACCAGTGGTACAATCAGCACATAGTACTTATATATTATTTTAAAAGTTCTACTGTAGATAAACTTATAATAGTGTTAGCCAAAGTATCCCAAATTTTCTCTAAGAGGAAAAAAAAGCTATGGCTGTTTACTATCTTTTATTTGAAACAAAGCCTTGCTATTTTGCTTAGACTGGTCTCAAATTCATAGGCTCAAGCAATCCTCTTATACTGCGAGTAGCTGAGACTGTAGACATTTTTCCACCACTGTATGCAAGATGTGGATTTCTAAACATTCACTTAAAATACAGAAAAGAATTTTTTCATTGGCTTTTACATACCTTGTCTAAATACTGAACTGTAAAATGTTTTCTAGTCAATATACTAGTATTCAAATTTGAACACAAAGCTCCTAAACTGAGTTCTACTTAACCAAGTGGGCCTATCATCTTCTCTGTAAAATGTACTGACTAAAATCTACAGAATGACCAAGTCTCATGATGAACAGGCAATTCTAATTGTCTCCTCACTTCTATTCTCATGATCACTTATTTTCCCTATTAGAACTATTGTGTAAACCTGCAGAAGCAACTCAGAGTAGCATGCTCCAACCCAGGGTCAACCACCAGCACTATGAAAGAGAAAATGTCTTATGCTTAGTCTCAATCTATTCATAATTGTACTTACTGCAAATAAACAATTTAATTAAATACTAAATAGATAATAAAACATTATTATAAAATAACAAGCTGCTTGTAGGTAAATTAACTTGAATGTTTTAAACTTAATAAATGTAGCCTGCCTTAAAAATCTGTTTCTGAAGCAAGGCTGAGCGGCACATCCTTGTAGTTCAAGCTACATACAGCAAGAGGCTACAGCAAAAGGGTAACTTGAACATAAGGGTTCAAGGCCAGCCTGGGGAATAAAGTAAGAACCTGTCTCCAAAAGAAAAAATCTGCTTTTGAAAGAGACTAGAAAAAAAGAAACTAAAAAGTTGGAATGAAAGGGTTATACATAATTTGAATGGTTGCACTCAATTGTTTTGTAAGTTTTTAAGTTCTTGCTCTATTCTAAAGACATCAAAGTAAGAAATTATGGTCAGTATATCAGATCAACTGAACTTTAATCAAAGAAAAGACCTTGATCCTACAACCAAAGATTTGGAGATGAAAGTGGGACTAAGGATGTACGATCACCGGTAGAAGAATGTTTGCCTCATGTACAAGAAGGTCTTGGGGGGTTGGGGGACAGGATTTAGCTCAGGGGTTCCAGTATCTGCCTTGCAAGCACAAGGCCCCAAGTTCGATCCCAGTAACCACATACCACAGTGCCAGGTGTGGTGGCTCATGCCTGTAACCCCAACACTGGTGAAGCAAAGGCAGGAGGAGTGCTGTGAGTTCGAGGCCATCTTGGGTTACAATAGGGAGTTCGGGGCTAGCCTGAACTACAATGTGAGAACGTGTCTCAAAGAAAATAAAAATAAAAAAGAAGGCCTTGGGTTTGATCCACAATACCAAACAAGGAAAGAGGTAGCTAGACATGAATACACAATCTATACATATTAGGTTAAAATATTTAAGGAGTACACATTTGACATCAAACATCCCTCTCAAACAAATTCTTCTGCAATAAGAGATGCTATCTCTTTAGTAAGACACATATAAAGGAGATACATGTTAATCTTCATTCTACAGAGTAAAGATAATACTATCTATCTAAATCAAACAAATATTTAAATACCTTTAATCACTAACTAAAGACAGTACGGTAAATTTGTTCTGCTCACCATTCCTCCCCAAAGTGCACACTGATGGCAGATACACTTCTTACAAGTCCAGCAAAATACACTAAGTTTTTCATGGTGATTTTCACATCTAAACATTTTGAAGAGAAAATACAGTGACAAATTAAGTAAATTAAAACTGAAATATAGTTGCATCAATAAATCTCTAAACTTGGACTAACAGGTCAATTTTAAATGACCATATCTCCAAAAACACCATACAAAATCTATTACTTTCGAAGATAAAGCTAAATAATTATACATAAAATTTCTTCAGCACTATATTCATTATTATAAACATGCAAACTGAAGATTCCTTTCTAAATGACGTACAAATATAGCACTATTTGCTAACATCACTATAGATGATAAATGCTTTTCTACTGTTACATTTTGGGCAAGTGCTTAATAATCAGATTGACATATCTATACATATACAACCAAGTATACATGTACAAATACTTTTCCTACCAATATGACCAGTGATAGTAATAGTCAAGGTATGTATTTAATTTCATGCTGTAATACCAGAATCTCATGGGAAATAAACAACTCAGTTTTAAATTTTCTCTTAAGCTAGATATCCATATGCAAAACAATGTAATTATACTCTGTCATGGACTTAACTGTGTCCTCCCAAAATTCATGATTTAATCCCCAACATGACTTGAATTGGAAAAAGGGCCCTTAATGAAGAAACTGAAGTCAAATAAAGTCATAAAGAAGAGACTCAAATCCAATAGGACTAGTGTTCTTGTAAGGAAAGACCACAGGAGTGAACATATCAAAAACCATGTTACAACAGAGTAACAAGTCAGAGAGAAATCTCACTAGAAACCAATCCTGTAAGCATCTTGATCTTGGAATTCCAGCCTCAAGACCAGAGAAAAGAAATTTCTGTTGATTAAGCCACCCAATCAGAGGTACTTAGAATGGCCTAGCCAACTAATACAGACCCTTACTCTTTACATCACATACAAAAATGAATTCAAAATGGATCAAAGACCTAAATGTAAAACAAAGAACTAAAACTTAGGGAAAAACACAAAAGGGATAAACTTTGTGACATAGCTTTGACAATGATTTCTTGAATATTATACCAAAAACTCAAATGACAACAATAAAATTAAATGAGACATCAAAATTTAAAACTTGTGTTCACTAATAGTGCAACCAAAACTGAAAAAGCAACCAAACTGAAAAAAAATTGAAAATTAAAACAGAAAGCCAGGCATATTCACCCACATGCCTGTAATCCAGTTGCTCAAAATGTGGAGGCAGGAAAATTCCAAATTCAAGACCATCTTGAGCAATTTAGCAATAAATGAGACGCAGCTCAGTGGTAAAGTGCTTTCCTAGTATGTACAAGGCCCATGGTTTAATTTCTAGTATCAAAAAAAGAAAAGAAAAAAAAAAAGAACTAAAAATACTGAAGACATGAACACCAAATCCATAGCAGCATTCGATGCAATATTTGAAAGATGAAAACAATTCAAATATTCACAGATGAATGGAAAAAATAAAATGTATATCTACATATAATAAAATATTTTCACATTTAAAAGGAGGAAATTCCAACATGTGCTATAATTCTTAAATGTACCTTGAGAACATGCTAAATGAAATGATCAGAAAATGACAAATTCTGTATGATTTTACTTATAAAGCAAATTCAAAAAATACAAGCCAAGTACAGTGGCACGTGCCTATAATTATAGCATTTGACAGGCTGACGCAGGAGGATCACCTCAAGCTCAAGACCAGTCTGGAGCTCAAGACCACCATAAACTATATAGCAAGAACCTTTCTAAAAACAAACAAACAAAAAAAAACAATGGTGGTTATCAGGGGCTAGTAGAAAGAAGGAATGGAGAATTAGAGGGTATAGTTTCAATTTTGCAAGATGAGAAGTTCTGGGGACTGGTTACACAATATGAACACCACAGAACTATATACTAAAAAAGGATTAAGATGATAAATTCTACTATATATCTTATCACAAAATATTTTTAAAAATTGTTTTCTCTTAGATACAAAGCAGATATATTCTTATACTTTAAAAAAAGCATTTCATTGATGAAGGACATTAAGCTTAGAAAAAATACCTGAGTGAGTCTACATTTTATACTCCTCATTATAATCTAAGTATCAACTCAAAGAAACAGATGTGTGGAAGCTTACTGCAAGATTTTCAAACTACTAATTTTATAGTACAGCTTTTACAATATAGGAAGTTTATCAGAACAATCAGTAGCCCATACGTACTTTAGCAAACCAAAAGAGTAGCTCACCAGGCATCAAGCAGTAAGAGACTTCAAAGTAACAAACTATGGCAGTACCATTCCCCTTAGAGCAGCTCTAAACACAGCCCAAGTAGTAGTAAAAGGTCTTTCTTTCTAGTGGTACCTACCATCCCTAAAAAAAAATATTTTGTTCACCTGTGAAATGCGTTAGGTTTTTCTTCTATGAGAAACTCAAAGTATAAATAATTTAAGAGGAAAATAAAGATAGATGACAGAAAACAGGAAGACAGTGCAGAAGAGAAAGTGATCTGAGATTGGGGACAAGAGGAGGAGAAGGGGAGGAAAGTAAAAAAGATCACAATGTGATATATGTATGTACTACCTATGATGAATCCACTGCAAACATACACTAATAAAAAAGTAAAGAAAAAATGTATTACATAGAAAAAAATTAAATAATTATTTTTGGTGTGATTCTAACAATAGAAGTAACAAATCCTGAAAGCTCAGTTTAGTACAAGTCAAGATAACAATAGGTTTTATTTCTATGAATTAACAAGTTAAACCTCTTTCACATCAGGCAGGAACAGGTGTAAGTTTTTTTAATGATCCTTGATGTTTCAATTCTTGCTTTAATATGCTGTGTATTTACAGAAATAAATATTATTTCATTTTTTAAAAAGAAAACATTCAAAGCTGGATGTCTGGTGGCACACATCTGAAATCCTAGAACCCTGAGAGGCTGAAATAAGAGGATAGCAAGTTCAAGACTAGTCTGAGCAATTCAGAGACTTAGGGATAGCTTGTATCAAAATAAAAAGCGAAAAAAACAAACAACTCTCCTCCCCTAAAAAAATCAAAATAAAAAGTGAAAAAGGGGGCAGGGGATTTATCTCAGTGGTTCTGGCGCCTGTCTTGCAAGCGCAAGGACCTGGGTTCAATCCCTGGTAACCACATACAATACTGACCATGGAGACTCACGCCTGTAATCCTAGCACTCGGGAGGCAGAGGCAGGAGGATTGCCATGATGTGTGTTTGAGCCTGAGCTCGGGGCCAGCCTGAACTACAAAGCGAGACCCTGTCTCAAAAAAACCTAAAAAAAAAAAGTGAAAAAGCGTTAAGGGCTCTTTTCAGCATGAAGGCTAAATCCATAGTAAAGTGCATATAAAACAAACAAAAGAACAGCATTCCTGTATCTCTCCTAAGTTATTTCACAATAGCTGGACAGTGTTGCCTTTCAATTAACCATGTAGTTTCTTCACATATAAAACAGATTACTGTCCCATCACTACACATTTCCTCACAACAACCCTCCAGATGTGATAAAAATTGGGCCATCATATGATGAAAGACCATCTGTTAAATGTCATTTTTTATTATTTATGTTTATTGGTACAATTTAGACATACATAATGATCACATTTATCATATGGAACTTATACTTGAAAGTTTAGTTCGGTGGCAAAGTTTACTCCACAGGCCTGAGGCCTGGGATTCAGTACTCAACACCAAAAACACACAGAGAAATGCATGCAAGCATGCATACACATTTACACAGGGTCATTAAAATGGTATATGATAAAATCTATTTTGAACAAAGAAATTAGGGTGCATACTTGTCTTTTTCATTTTCTTCATGTTTGGTGAGACTGCAGAGTTGAAGAGTATCAAGCTGTTGTGTTACTTCTTCCGCCCAACGACAATTTACTAGTTCTCGTAGCTGAAGTGGAGCACTGGGAAGAAAATCCACACACACTGTAACTAAACACATTCCTCAAAGCAGAACTCATAATCACATGTGTGTCATAATACTATTAAAATAACAAAAACACAATGAAAAGCTTTGAACCTGATTTTCACCATGTTAGTACATCATTTAAAAAAAAAAAACACTAACTCAACAATAAAAATACATTGATAATTCAGACTACAGACTTAATTTTTCTTTTCTTTTTATTTTTTTGAGACAAGGTCTCACTTTGTAGTTCAGGCTGGCCCTGAGCTCACTATGTAACCCAGGCAAGCCTGGAACTCACAGCAATCCTTCTGCCTCTGCCTCCTCAGTGCTGGAATTACAGGAGTCAGCCACCACGCCCAGCACTGTGGTCTGTGATACCGACTGCTGGTAGGTTTGAGTCACCATGCTTGGCTTTGTTGTATGTGGTTACCAGGGATCAAACCCGGGCCTTTGCACTTGCAAGGCAGGCACCAGAACCACTGAGCTAACTTCCCGGCCCCACACTTAATTTTCAACTCCTCAGTCATAAATGACATCCTTAGGACTCAGCGCATAGTTCAGTAATAGAGTACATGGCTTACTTGGCATGTGCAAGAAGCAAATTTGGTCTCCAGCACAACCAAACAACCAAAAGAAACAAAGATAGCCATTATCCACATGTAACCATTTTAATTAATTCTTTTTAAAGAATTTAAATTTCATCACATAGTCACACTAGACATTTCAAGTGCTCAATCGCCATATGTAGGTAGGGGCTAATGTACTGGACAGTGTAGAAGTATAATGCTGCTGGTCTTCTCACAACTTAAAAGTACACAATATAAAATCAAAAATGGACAGAAGAAGATGGCACTCTGGCATCATTATTTTAAGTAACCAAAAGTAGAAACAACTTAAGCATCTTTCCATATGGGCATAATAAATCAAGGTATAGTTATTACAGTAAATTATTCAGGCTTTTAAAAGATGATGTGCATGCATACCATTAAGCTATCTACCACTTTTAAAAATTATGGCCAGGTGTGATGGCACACACTTAACAATCCGAGCACTCTGGGAGGCA